>BHFT01054000.1:0-36246 GCA_004320025.1 Laticauda laticaudata
GGAAGAAAAACCTTATCATTTCCTATAAAGAGGAGGTGAGAAATCACCTGGATCTTCACTTCAGTTCTCGAGCAAGTCCGCTGTGCACACCTCCGTGTGCAGAAGCCTTTGCTCTTTCTCTTGCGCTCTTCCCAGCATCCAGTCATCACCCACCATTGGGATCGTCACACTCTCCTTTTGGTAGCCGCCAGTCATTCTACAACAGTGCGAAGCCCTCTTACAGGCTTCTTTCACCTGTTCTACGCAATGGAAAAGAGGCATCCAAGTAAGTGTGTGGTTCAAATAAGATCGCAAAGAGGAAGAGTAACGGAGTACAGACGTGAACAAGCTGATGGTGGAGCTGAGGAACAATAGACCCTCGTGCATTCCAGGCACTTTTTTTTTGTCCTATGAGGATTGCACCAGCCATGTTTTGATGAAGTTGGGAGCGGCTGAGACCCAGGTGACCCAAGGCAAACACCAACTCTGTCCCAACTGACTCTGGGACTTGAAGTGGCACTTGACTCTGCACCACCTGGCCTCTGGGACCACGTACCAGGAACATGCAGTATGCTGGAGTGCCACACAACACCTATCAGCATTATTGTGGTCAGAGAAGTGCAGGCCATATCGAAGAATACCTGGAGGAGCTCCTCCAGTGACCCTCCACTGAAGAAGGCTGAAGAATTGTCTGTCAGAGCCAGTGTATCAGGAAGTGGAACGTTCCCCCACACCGGTTGGATCCATAGATGGCAAGCACGTGGGTCTGCAAAGCTCCAGCCAACTCAGTATTCCAATTTTATTTCAACTACCATTCAATGCGCGTTGTCTTCCGAGCCACAATATCATCCATCTTGGACTCATGATCGCCGAATGGAAGAAATAAGTACCCGCCTAGTGTGTCGATGCTGACTTAAAAGTTCTATGTACATGATGCTTCATAGGCAACGGACATGAACATCACACAAATGCCTCTCAGAGTAAATGCAGCTAGGAGACCACACCTCCTCACTTATGATCCAACACATGAATTAACGCACCAAGGTCACAGACTGATCACATCCATTCAGGAGATGGCACCTAAGAACTCTTAACCGCTACAGAAAAAGCCCCTGAAGACACGCACTAGAATCATCAGAGAACGCCATCTAGAGATTGAATAAAAGAGGAGCCTGACAGCCTTGATTAGAAGAGATCGGATCTCCAGAGCAAGGGTCACCATGATCATATCCTTTGGCGAAGCCCTGGTCGACTCTCAAATAGAAAATCTTTCCAAACACCACAGGCCAGGCAAACACCTGGCGGCAGAAGACCTCCCTATGATAGCTCCACTCAAACACCCCCCACCAGGCACCCAGTGAAACCATGCGCTCACTGAATAGATCTGTACCAAATAGCCGATCCTTTTCACACAAGCCAGCTGCACTGAAAGCGACTCAACACAGAAGAACAGAGTGCTGCAGCCAATCAAAGCCACAAACAGACAGAACGAAACCAGAAAAACACCATTATCAATCAAATTCCAAGTCCATGGAACACAGACCCGGCTGAGATAGCCAATCTCAGAATTTAGACCAGCTCAAATTTGAACAGAGGACTGTGAGACACAACATCCACAACAGAAGCGCTGATGATGGCAGATGAGATTCTGCTGAAACGTTGCTACAACTTTCAACAGAACTTCTAATACGTGGGATCAATACTCCACAAGGAAGCGAAACAGCCGCAATGTAAGTACCGCGCGAAGCTTAAAAACATAAAAAAATATTATAATAATATATATATATATATATATATATTATATATATAATATATTAGTTAACTATATATATAAGTCTCTATTATCTTCACATCATACTTATACGATAGTAGCCTATTTTATAAACTGATTTTATCAGTGCTGATTGCCTCGGGTGATTACACGTCATTGTAGTTCGAGGTCTCTTGCTAAGGGTTGTACTGCTTAATAGTTCTGTTAGGGCAACAGATTTTCAGCAGCCGTAAGTCTCATCTGCCCATCATCAAGGCTTCCTGTATGGACAGTGTGTCTCATCACGGTTCCTCTGTTTTCTAAAGACATTACGGCTCCTGAGCTGATTCGATGCTATTAACCTGGGTTCTGTGTTCACTGAACTTGGAAGGTGTTGATTTTGGATTGTTTTGTAGTGTGTTCTTCTGTCAGCTGTTTGTGTGCTTTGTTGAGATTGCTATCTGGCAGCACTTGATTTCTTGTAGTTCGAGGACAGCTGTTCAGTGGGCGCCATTGGCTTCGTTACGTGAAAAAGGACGGTATTATCTATTAGAACGCCCCGGTTTCGAATCTGGGTGCTGGGTGGGGGTTGTGTTGAGCTGGACGGTATCGAATAGGGAGTTCCTGCCAGGTGTTTTGCTGGCTCTTGGTTAGTTGCTGGGTGGTTGGTGGCTAGCACTAGGTGATGGCCACATCAGGACACACTCCATATACAGAAGAAAACAAACACCAACGCGCATACCCTCAGTGCGCAATCCCACCACTGACGACCAGCACTGATAAATTCCGTGGCCAAACCTCAATTTTGGACCAGAACGCCTGGCATGACAAGACTCGGATTAGCGCAGACGACACGTATAAGGACGGAAGTTCCTGACTCAAAGTAGTTGACAGCAACTTCCGACACAAAACACAAATCCCAGCTTGATCACAAAAACAGACACCAAACATAAACAGAGAGCTAGAAGATCAACAGACCTATGGAACAATTCTGTCCTGCTCCTACATAAGATGGTACTACAGACAAAATCAGTAAGATACAACAGGGCATCACATCAAGACTGCTTCAAAACAGACAAAAAAATAGCAAACATCCTTAAAAACCCCAAGACAAAAGTGACCTGGAAAACCAAGGCATATATGAAGTTCCTGTGCATCATTCCCGGCCACATACATTGGACAGACCAATAGGAGGAATAAACGCTACCCCGACTGGAGCTGAAGAGATCTGAAAAAGATCTGAAAGCATGAATAGTAAGCAGATGATTCCACAGACTGTCACATTTGATTTCGGAAGCCTGCACTCCTCAAATATTAGACAAGATCTCGTACACCACAAGCCAGGCAAAACACCTGGCACAAACAGACTCCCTCTGATACCTCCAGCTCAAACACACCCAACCAGCACCCAGATGAAACCTTGGCTTGCTAATAGATAATAGCCGTCTTTTCACACGTAGCAAGCTGCACTGAAAGCCTCCCAGTGCCAGGAGAAGATGTTGCTCAGCCAATAAAAGCCACAAAACAGACAGAAATGAAACCAGAACACCAATCAAACAAACTCCAAGTCCAATAAAACAGACCAAGACTCCAACCAATACGGATGTAGACAAAAACATCCTGGCTACAGCAACAGGCTAGCCTCAAATTCTAACACACAAAGTCCAATAAACAGCTGTGCATAACCCTGACCCACATACACAACTCAATACAGAAGTCTGATCGTATGCAGATGAGATTCTTACATGAAACGTTGCTACAACTTTAAAAGCCACTACATGACGTGGGATCAATACCTGAAGGAAGCTGTCCTTTGGTATGTTATCCACGTCATTGTAGTGCTTTTAAAGTTGTTGCAACGTTTCAGCAGAATCTCATCTGCCATCATCAGGCTTCTGTATTGTGTTCGTCTATATTGTGTTCGTTCCAGACGAACACAATACATATCATGTTAGGAATAATGGTTTGGTTCTAAAAAAGGGTTTGCTCATTAAATTCATTCTAAAGATGGTTATACAAGTGCAAAAAGAAGGCCTTGTGATTCTACTTTGTGTAAGAAGAGGATGCTTCACAATATAGAAAGGAATTCTGCATCTCTGTGCATAAGATACAAGAGTAGCTATTAGAAAGGAAAAGCTCTAGCAGAAGTTTAAACCAAAAAACATGTAATGTGTGCTGCCTGTTGGTAATTGTTTTCTAGTGCTCGTTAACTGTACTCCTTCGTTCAATAAATGTATTTAAGTAACTTATGAATAGCCACATGTTAAGTTTGAAATACCTCTATATTGTTAATCCTGCATAATGTATTATACACTAGATTATTTCCAACATCTGTTCAAATTCTTTGATTTTCTGAATATGGATTTTTTATAGCATCTTTCACTCCCCATCTTGTAAGAGGCATCATTTAAGGCATTTCCAGGTTGAAAGGTGACATCACCATTGCCCAGGGGATACCCATAGAGTCTCCTTTCATGTTTCCATCAAGGAGCTGGAGCGAGTGACAGAAACTCACCCACCACATAGCAACTCAGGTCTCAAACGTGGGTTTGCTAACCTCTAAACCAGTGTCCTAATCATGTCAGCCACCACACTCTAATCTTTCACTTATTACTGTGTGAAGATGATTCTAGCAGTTCACGGATAAACATTCACTCATAATTTTTTTTATTTTTTCCGGAGTAGTAAAGCTGCTGAATTTGTTGCACTGTATTATTTGGTACTAATCAGCATTTAATGTATAATGTAAATGTCCACAACTTCACATACAGAAAAAAAGTTGTTATTATGTGTGCTTTTAAACATTTGTATGATTCAGGTGATGGCCGAGGTGACATCTGCAAAGATGATTTTGATAATGATAGTGTCCCAGATATTTTTGATGCTTGTCCTGAAAATGATGCCATTAGTGAAACAGATTTCAGAAAATTTCAAATGGTACCCTTGGATCCAAAAGGAACAGCTCAGATTGACCCAAATTGGGTAATTCGCCACCAGGGCAAGGAATTGGTTCAGACTGCTAATTCAGATCCTGGCATAGCAGTTGGTGAGTATTAGAAGCCCTTCTGAATGAACTGTACTCAGAATGTATTCAGAATAATAACAGTTGACCATAGCTGTTATTTATTCAGAAGGATCTCCAAGTATCCTGTGATATTTTTAGATTTTGTTTCTTTTCAATACCAGCTCCCACTACTATATCAAGAAGTGCTTTGGAGATTCACCTGGATTATTTCATCAGAATTGGAAACTATCAATTACACAATCAAAATTCAGAATCCCAACAGGCCAAGATAATTCATTACATATTTCTCTGAAGCAGGAATGGGATTCTACCAGTTCGCACCTATTCGCAAGAACTGGTTGTTAACATTTTAAACAGTTCGGAGAACCAGTTGTTAGAAGAAATTACTGGCCTAATCCTATAAGGAAGGCAGGAAGGAAACATTCTGGTATTGCTTACAGAAACTGCCTCTCCATTAACCCTTATTGCATTCTTGGCAGGATTAGACTTCCTGTCTCTGGAACTTCTCTGGAGTTTTTTTTCCCTTCCTTTGCTGGTACTTTGCTTGTGTGGAGTGACCATTCAATGTTACAATGGCACTGAAAAAAGTGACTTATGGCTACTTTTCACACTTACAACTGTTGTACATCCCCACAGTCATGAGAGGCCAGGCGAGGAGATGCGTGCCTCGATGTGAGTGATATTAAGTTGGCCACGCCCAGCCAATAACATGGCCGCCAAGCCACGTCCATCCAGTCACATGAACACCAAGCCACACCCACTAATTAAGCCATGCCCACAGAACCGGTTGTTAAAAATTAAATCCCACCCCTGCTCTGAAGTCATGCTATTTAGTATTATATAGAGCAAACATACATACATTGCAAACTCTTTGAACTAGGAAAGAAAATTTTACATTCAGTTTAATGATGTGTTTGAAACTTAGTATTTCTGGTTGTAGAACACTTTCCCCAAGCTCTTTAAAAATAATTTGTTTATAATCAAAGATAGAAAATTTAAAGTTGCCCAGTACAGATTACTTTTCTTCTAAAAGTCATGAGACCATGCATTGATATTCTGTGTTCACCATAAAAGAGATAAAAATTACTCCATCCCAGAGTATATCTCATTTATTCAAGCAAGACTAGAATGGTAGAGAATTTAAGGCTAATATCATGTAGCTATTTACCTGAGATTCATAATTATTACAATAATTCCTATAGAAATATATAAGTTTGTAGAGTGAATTGTACTCCCAGGAAGCCAAAAACTCCATTATTGAGGCAGTCATCTTTATTTGGGGGTTTTAAATATTCATTACTATGGCTTCTTATATTTGTGTTCAGTGTTTTTATATTTTTTTATCTATTGTGCAACACTCAGACTCATCTTCAAGAGATGAATGGATGGCTAAATTAATTTGATAAATTAATAATATTGACTTGATTCCAAAAAAAATGAATATATCAAACCAAATAATATTAACAATAGATGTGGGAAATTAAAATAATATCTGTGAAGACTCAGCATTTCTTTTCCATCTTGCTTCAGGCTATGATGAATTCAGTTCTGTTGACTTCAGTGGCACATTCTATGTCAACACAGACCGAGATGATGATTATGCTGGATTTGTTTTTGGTTACCAGTCCAGTAGTCGCTTCTATGTCCTGATGTGGAAGCAAGTGACTCAGACATACTGGGAAGATAAGCCAACCAGAGCTTATGGATACTCAGGGGTTTCCCTTAAGGTGGTAAATTCCACAACTGGTACTGGTGAACATTTAAGAAATGCTCTTTGGCACACAGGAAATACACTTGGACAGGTAACTAGTTGAAAAGCTCCCTCACTAATATATTGTCAGCCCAAAGTTACCATAGAATTATGGAATCTTGTACTTCTCCTGCCCCCATTTAATCACAGAAGAACCCTCCCATATTCAAATCATGTGATTAGTGAACAAATGTTAGGAATGAGTTACAGATTCTGGTATGTATTGAACTTTTCTTTCCTTTCTACAGCAGCTTTTGTTGACCATATTACTTTAACCTTATTTATGATCATTTTAACTTGCCTCGTGTTTATTTTAATTATAAGTGCCTCAGGATTTAAAACTCATGTTGAAAAGTCAAGGTAGCTTACATGTCAAGACTAATCCATCATGAAAGGCTTAAGCAGGAAAGTGCTGAAAATACTTTGAATAGGGTTCAGACCGATGATAATTTATTGCTCAGGTTTCATTATTAAGGGCTCCAGAGATTGAATCTGGGTAGACTGGTGGTATCTTAGGGTGGGGAGTTGTTTCTCTTTAAGAAAGCATCAAGGTGAACTTTATTTGCTTTGAGCAGCTGTTTTGCTAATACCATGTATAGAATCCTTGCTATCAGTCCAAATAATGTGGCTTCTCTGCTGAACAGCAATGGAGTATTACTTCTCCATTTCACTTTTTGAGGGATGCTTAACTTAAAGTTCTAACAAATCAGTACTGAATATATGCATAGCCTAACCAAGTTATATTTGGTTTGCTACACCCAAACTCGGCCCAAGTTTAGTTTTATCCCAATTACAATCAGTTACTCAGTACACAATCTCTACATACAGCTAGTTACTCCCTTTGTATCAGGGAATCACAGCCAATTGCTCTACTAGAAGTAAGTACTTTGGAATATACCTGCTATGCTAATCTCCTCCTATCAGTTCCTCGTCTCATCCTTTCTCTACCATAGCAACATCTACCTAAGTCATAGTGTCAAAAGGGTGAAAAACTCCTTTGATGTATAGAATAGGTCTATAGAATTACAAAATCAGAAAGCATCATTGAGGCCATCAAGTGCAACTTCCAACTGAGGTCAGGAATTCAACTTAAAGTATCCCCAGCTAATGGTTGTCTATCCCACTATACCCAAATATATATGGTATAGGGAAATCTATCATCTTCTGGCAGGACTAGTTCTACCAACAAACTACCAACAAACTATCTTACTGTGAAAGTTTTTTATTTTCTAACATTCAATTGGAATCTGTTTTCCATCATTTATATGAATCATTTTATATCCTGCACTCTGCAATAAAAGAGAAAGGACTTGATTTTCTACATGAAACCCTTTCATGTATTTAAGGGTAGTGATATGAGTTGTAATGTGTTACTCATAAGTAGAGTGTAATGAGTGAATAAAAGCCAACTTCATGTATGCATAGGCAGTTGTTTATTCCTGGTGTAACCCACCATTCTTCCTTAATCAAAGTTTAGATACCATAAAATATTGGTCAATTAGCAATAGCATGATACATGTAAGGCTTTTTTTTCTCCCAATGTATGCCTATGTGTTTATCTTTTTTACAGGTGCGTACCTTGTGGCATGATCCCAAAAATATTGGCTGGAAAGATTATACTGCCTACAGGTGGCATTTGATCCACAGACCTAAGACAGGATTAATAAAGTATGACATTTTCTTCTGATGCATTCTATTGCTTTTCCATCTGAACATAAATGTGTTTTATAATCCTTTGTAAGCAAATGCCAAAGTTATCACTTCATTCAGGGCAGTCTGTTTCTTTTTATAGTTGAAGCCTTTGGGGGATTTTGAATTCTTGTTTTCTCACTTTTCCATCTCATCAGATATGTTCAGTTTATCCTGAATGACATATATAAACAAAGGCAAAACATTATCACATTATTTAAAAGAAATAACTTTCCTCCAACTCTTAGAAAGTTATCATTTTACTTATGAAATAATCTGATTCTGGGTAAAAAGTGAGAAGAAAAGAAAAATGATAAAAGTAAAAAAGGGAGTGAAAGAAAAGATTACTCCTCTTTTCTTAAAATTAAAATGAATATAACTAAGGCAACCTTAAAAAGCTTTTCGAAATAATCAGGTCCTCTGAAGAACATTTATTCAGAAAAAATATTTTAATAAAATATAAATGTAAAAATGTTCCATATATGTCACATATATTCCCATGAATGCAGAATAACAATAACAACAACATCGATAACAACAATAATAATAATTGCCTTTGGGAATTGTTTGCCCATGTCCCACACTACCTGTTCAATTTCTCACACATTTATGCCACGTAAATTATTGTGCCATGTATTTGTTTAAGATATGTGGGAATTCCTTTGGCCTTCAGATATGTAAAGAATTCATTTTTTGCAAATAATGACATGAATTTACCTCCTGTGTAAATTAATGTATCTCCATGCCTTCTGGGCTGTGTGTTTTTTACCTCCCAAATTTTGCAAATCTTGTTCCCACTCAAAGGAAAAAATAATCTATTAAAATGTGTATTATCTATTGGATTACTATTCTGGTTTATTCTGTCCTGACCCACCTTTACACATAGGTGGATACTGATCTTCCAATCATTCATGGCACAGTTTTAAAAAGTTTCAGTCCAGACATTGTCCTTGAATGTTGTTTAAGCATTCATACTTTTTATTAATATGTAATTCATATTTTCTTCAGTTGATCATTTTGCAGAAGCTGTACACACAATGTATAAAAGGACAAATTTTCATCTCAAAGAATGCATCTCACTTAGATCATGATTTTTTTTTTCCCCTCACAGGGTTGTAGTCTATGAAGGAAAACAGATCATGGCAGATTCTGGACCAATCTATGATACAACTTATGCTGGTGGACGATTAGGTCTTTTTGTCTTTTCACAAGAAATGGTGTACTTCTCTGACCTCAAATATGAATGTAAAGGTAAATTGAAATTTAAGATTATTGATGCAATCATAATTATACATTTTCAGTTTCCTTAGACAATTTCTGGAAAGATACAGCATGAAGAGGGGATATGATGGAAGAATGCCAAATTGTTTTCTGCTGATATATATGTTCATTATTTGGTTTCTAAATATACATTTTGAGAGCTCCCACCATGTTCACTACAGCAGTTGATGTGAATTCCTTAGCGCTAGATTTGTCACGACTCTTTTGCAGTGACATGTTTGCCTAATTTGTGGTCAACTTTCCAACTGAACATACATTCTGATTTGGCTTCTAATTCTTACTCACTGCTAATAATGCAGGAGAGGATGCTTTTTGCTGTTCAAAACCTTCTAAGAAGTTAATAGGCTACACGGGCTAAAACCAGTGGAATATAATTGTGAACAAAATACATAGGAGCAGTATATTCATGTAGGCATTAATTAACTGGTTTATATACTATTCCAATCAAATTTCTTTAGTGGCTTACAACTCTCCAGCACAATAATTGGTTTGACATCATACTAAATAATTTTTATTTTTAAATGGCTATAATTGGCCCCCTTCATGGAATCAGTTCCTCAAAACTTTCCATCATCAACTCCATTTTCAAAGTGCCCCCAGGAGAGACAGGTTAATAGCTTTCTGGAAAACCAGTAGATATAGAAGACTAGCCTTATATCTAAGAGCAGTCTATTTCAGAGGCCACCACAAAAGATTTGTTTCCCTGATCCCTGAACTTGGCACTCTATAGGAGTTGGGAGCCACAACAAGCTATTTTTCTAGATCTCATTGCATAGACAGAATTCACTAAGAGACAGTGGTGGCCAGCATTTTCAGTTACAGCTGGAAACCAACAGGCAATTAGTCATTCTCCTATAGGAGAGGTATATCACAGGCTAATGGCATTGAGCTGGTTATTATTTGGGCTGTTGCATTCTGGATTACCTGCAGTTGAAATGGACTTCAAAGATTCAGCCCAAGATAGAACAAACTGGAGCAATCCAAATAAGATGTGTCAAGGACTTCACACCTATGGATCCAGGATTTGGTTGTAACTGACATACAAGATGAAGATATGCAAAGGGTGTCCTGTTTATGCTTCCTTCTAGCAGGAGGACCATATGTCCAAAAGAACCTCCCAATTGTGGATTTATTCAGTAACACAACCCTATCCAGGTCAAAAGATGAAATTCTATTGGAATCTATCAGGTTCCAATCAGTCACTCTGCCTTGCTTGGATATAATTTAAGCTTGTCTTTCCCCATCCAAACTCTTACAGTATCCAGGTACAGAGTCAGAACCTCAAATCCATCTTAGAGAGTGAAAATATATAATTGAATTATACCTCACCCTGGAAGAGACAATTTAGACAGGGAAGAAAAGAAATTATACACTGTGTACATTGTGAGGCCTGGAAAAGACATACTCTAATGGTTGAAATACATAAATTTAGACTCAGATTTCATGCAATAACTGGTTATGTATGTGGTTATGTATTATAAGAAGCATTCCCATATACTAAATGAGATTAGGTCAGATATATGCATCAGACTAGGTACAGAATGGGAAAATTATCCCAAGTGCATAGATTTTGGCTGTTTTTCAGAGGACATCAGAATGTGTGATTCATTAATGTGCAGATGTTGATTAAAGTTAAATGTGTTTCTAAATCACTTGCAGCACTTGGTTTCAAAAAAATATAAACAGCAGGAGTTATAGTTTTGAGGACCATGCTGCCTAAAAATTATGAAAATTGAAATCCAACAATTCTGGAAGATAGACTGATACAGTGATAAATTTGAGAAACCTTGTTTAAATTATCCCAAAGCTGTTAAATTTAACCAGCCTTGGGCAAGATTAACTTAATCTATATTACAAGTTTGTTGAAAGGAAGAAATTTATGTAAGGTCAGAAAATCACATGGATGGACAGAACATCAGGATGCAGATGTGATAAATATTAATTTATTGATGTACTCGAGATAATCTGTTTTTACTCTTCATATTTTATTGTATTCTGATTATTCTCCAAGTCCCCTTTGGAAGGTGTTTTTGACAAAGAAAGTTTGCAAATGTTTCATATTTCTGAACTATAGTGTTTAAAATTTGTGACTCAAATTTTGTCCTCTTTAGGATAGTCTTAATGAAATTAATAAGACCTCAATTATCTATGTAGAACTTTAGGTCCATTGAAATAAATGAGATTCATATCTGTTAATTGAGCTTTAACCCATAATTGACCTATGCTATAGTCCAAATGTGGCCATTGTACTAAACAATTGCTTCTTTCTGATGCAGATGCCTGAATTATTGCAGCTGTGTAAAAACCAACGTACTGTAGATGCCGTTCAACCTAGACACCTCTATACATCCTAGTACTTCAATTCCCTTACTTTTTTTCTACATTTCCTTGACCTTATACAACTCTGTTGCCAGGAGGGATCTCTCCAGCCCTACACCTAAGTGCCTCTGAGGAGTTTGGATTAAACGTAACCATTGAACTCATTGCTCATGCAGAAAAATATTGACATGTGGATTGAAAACATGGCATAAATATTTGTTAATTTGCTTTAGTTTTTTTTAAAATGACGTTTACATATAAAATGTAAAAGTGTAATTATATTGTGTATTATATAGATTTAAATATGGCAGAAATAAGGTTTGGGGGAGCAGACAATATAGCAAGCAGAAGGAAATGGTTAGAGATAAGTTCACCTCTTAAACCTTTATAACTTGTTCAGATGAGAGGTGGGCACTGCTTTCCCAAAGTCCAAAAGATATACTATAATAGAAGGAAAACCTTTACAAAATTTGCTCAGAGAGAAGCTGTGGGAATTAAAGTAGAGTAAAGAAGATGATACAGTGTTATTCAAATGTTAATAATTTCCTATCATCTTTTTAGATCAGCAATCTGCTTGGAGTTTTACATTAAAGCAAATTCTCTTTTATAATCAATATTTAACATTTCAACTGGGTTCCATGGAAGAAATTACAGTCCACATTATGTCTTAGTTTCTGTTATACCAAAGCAAATTCATAAGAATTTTGGTTATTTCAGAATTTTTAACACAGTTCTCATGAGTTGCAGTTGAGATAGCCCAATATTTTATAAGGAGAACAAAATCACTTTATTATTCCAACTGAAGTTTAAATGATAAGTATGCCTTTGCAAGAATTGCATGCAGTGACATCATACAGGCATTGCCATCATACTTGTATTTACATGAAGGAAAGCAATTTTTGAAGGCCAACTGCTTGTGTGCATGAAACTCCTGTGAAAATAGTTTGTGGCTGCATCTCACAAACTACTTTCCCACCTCTTCTACATGCTTACACTTTGATTTCCAAATGCTGATAAACTAGGAATGCAGCCATTATCAAGATCTAGTAACATAGTTCCACATATGAGGATACTGATGTTATTTACAGCTACATTCTCCAATAACTTATTTCAAAATTCACTGGAAAGTCCATTAATAATGAAAGATTTCAAAGAAGATGGCTAATGAATGCCTTCAATGATATAATGGGAAAATATGGAAGTACTTGCTCATATATGAAATTTTTAGTTGCTCTGAACTGTCAAACAATTAAATAACCCTTGAGACCTTGAAAATGAAACCTTGATATTTACGATTGCCCTCAATGCTTGTAATTTTTATTGTATGTGTGCTGTATATATATCGTTTCAAGAAAACTGTACTAAAGGTCCATCGACCCCTTTAGTCTAACCAGATACAAGTTATTTAGCTATCGGCTTAGTATTCTCATATTTATCATTTTTTTGTTTTAAACTGAACAAGCTTTCTCTGAAAGATATACTCAATTGGTATGGTTTGATTCATAGATGAGGTTTACATATAGAAAAACATAAGGCTTTGTCTCAATCCAAAATGCCATCATGTTATACCAAAAAAGTGTTGGTAGACTTGTGAATGTGTGGAGTTTAGAGGATTTGCAAGTATAGCTGGCAGATGCCACTTCCAGGAACAAACGTCTGCTGAGAATTCAAATGTTTAACATTCTTGTCCATTTCCACACTCCAAACTCTATAAGACAGAGGTCCTCAAACTTGGTAACTTTAAGATTTGTGGACTTCAACTCCCAGAATTCTGGGAGTTGAAGTCCACAAGTCTTAAAGTTGCCAAGTTTGAAGACCTCTGCTATGAGATCAAGCTTAACCAACCCTAATCAACCCTGCTAGATCAGGCTTGGGAATTACTCATAATTTGATATCCAGACAAAAGGCATACAAAGAGAAGCGCTTTGAACAAAGAACAGTAAGATCCAGATCTTGCACAAGTTTGCCTACAGCTATGAATGGTCACAACAACTTTGTAGATGCAAACCTATCATTTTCCTATCAATATATTTAAAGCAGCCACTGGGGAATGGAAGGGTGTATGTGACTCTCTCTGTTGCTGCCCCATCCCAATGGCTGTTCAAGGATGATCTCTTGAATTGCTTGAAGGATATGATATAGTAATCCACATTCAATTCCTCAGCTTTGCATACAGTTTTCAATGGAGTTTGAACTTATATGCCTATCAATAATCTGGGGTTTCTGGTTTTATTGCACATTCTTTGTTTTGTCATACTAATAGACATTTTAATGTTTTTTAATGAGATTTGTGGAGGGTGTTTTTTGCAAATCATATTTTTAATGCATTGAAAGTATTGCTGTTAAGTCCCAGAGAAGAATTATTGAGGGAAACTTCATTAATGTAATAATGTTTTTGTATCTTTTAAATAAAAAAGGCATCAGTGCTGGGACTAAGATGTTAATATTTTGACTGTATCATAACTGCCTATGCTATGTAAATTATTTATGATGGTCTGTCTTTTCCTTTGTGTTTGGTGTGCTTGCATATCTGAGGAAGGGAGATTGTGTGTGTGTGTGTGTCTGTGTGTGTGTGTGTGTATGTGCTTGAGGGGATCAATAAGACTTACATTTTATTTTGCTGAAGACTGTAAATAACTATTTATTGTTTACTTGGACATAATCTCACCATTTAATGTCCCTCATTTATTCATTTTTATACATTTAATAGTAGACAATAAACTATACAAAGGCTTAATTGAAAGTGTTCTCTTTACTTTTGCAAAGTCTAATCTGAAGTCATAAAAATGAGAATGATCCTAAGTGGAATCCACATTTTGTTGGAACTGAATGTTTGGTTCCATTTGCATTGCTAGGAATGGAATGGAACCTTGCATATTTTATGTAAGCTAGATGAGTGGCTGATATAGCAAGGTCATTTCTTGTAATTTCTACTCATTTTGATGGCACTTGGAATAGAGATTATCATAGTGGACTGCTTCTTCTTTTTATGTTCCTTTAAACAAGGGTCAGAGTAGACATGTTTCTTGTCAAGACCAATGGTTTGTTTACAGATGTTAGGGCAGCATTCATGAATAGTTGCATAGATCACATCACCCTTATCACACAACCAGTAATCAACATGTAGATAAAGGAGAACCAAATCAATAGTCAGGAACAATCTAAGAGGAAACAATGCAACCAACTGAACCAGGTAGACCAATCAGAAACAGGTATCCAAATGGTACATTCCCATGTATTTTATCAGGAAACAGATAGGGCAAGCTCCAAAAATTAGAAACCCACTTTACTTACCAATGTGCTACAAATCCATTAGCAATGTCCATTTTTCTGTCTTGAGTTCATGGACATCTAACCCTAATCCTATGTGGCTTTGCCATCCAGTGGGATTTTTCCATGTAATTTTACAGGAAATTACAGATAAGGCAGGCTCTGAAAGTCAGGATCCTCCTAAGCATATCAATGCACTATGAATCTATTGGATATCTCCATATTGCTTTCTGAATTCATAGAAACATAACCAAGATCGTAAGTGGGTTTGCCCCTTAATTGGTATTTTCCAATGCTTTTTACCAGGAAATGTAGATAGAGTGGAATCCAAAAGTCAACACACTTTTAAGCATGCCAGTGCACTATGAATCTGTGGTTGACCTCCATTTTCCTCTATGACTTCTTGGACATCTAACCCTATGTAACTTTGCCCCACATTGGAATTTTCACATTTTCACAGGAAACAAAGATAAAGTTAGAGCAGTGTACCAAATAAAGTGCTCTCCTAAGCATACTTATGCAGTACAAATCTGTAGGCGACCTCCATTTTGTTCTCAGAATTCATGGAGACCTGCCCCTAACTCTAAATGGTTTGGCTGCCCAAAAGGATTATCCCATGTGTTTTAAAACTATAATAGATAGGACAGGCTGCAAAAGTGAGCACCCTGCTAAACATACCAATGCATTATGAATCCCTTGGCAATTTATATTTTTCCCTCTGAATTCATGGAGATCTAACTCCAACCCTAAGTGTGTTTTCCCCCAATAGGACTTTACCATGCATTTTAACAGGAAACCTAGTTAGGGATGGCTCCTCAAGGCACATTCCTCCTAAGCATAGCTATGCACTATCACTATGCTCATCAGTCTGGAACCCACATTACGTATCTGATATCAACACAATTGAGAAAGTCCAGAAATATTTCACAAGAAGAGTTCTCCACTCCTCTACTCATTGCAGAATACCTTATGCCACCAGACTTGAAATTCTGGACCTAGAAAACCTAGAACTACACTGCCTTCAATCTGATCTAAATATAGTATATAAAATCATATATTGCAATGTCCTACCTGTCAATGAATACTTCAGCTTCAACTATAACAACACAAGAGCAAACAATAGATACAAACTCAAGGTTAATCGCACCAAACTTGATTGCAGGAAATATGACTTCGGCAACAGAGTGGTCAATATCTGGAATACTCTACCTGCCTCTGTGGTTTCTTCCCCAAACCCCAAAAACTTTAACCTTAGATGGTTTACTATTGACCTCACCCCTTTCCTAAGAGATCTGTAGGAGGCATGCATAAGCACACCAACATGCCTACCGTCCCTGTTCGATTGTTTCTTTTATGTTTTTACTTATACCTATTATCACTATGTTTTTACTTATACCTATTATCTTGTAAGCAATTGACAAAAATAAATAAATAAATAAATTGGCAACCTCCACTTTGCTCTCCAATTTCATACAGACCTAATACTAACCTAAGTGGATTTGACATCCCCCTATAGGATTTTCCCATGTATTTTACCAGGAAGCATAATAATGGTGAACTCCAAAAGTCAATACTCTTCTCAGCATTCAGATGCATTACTTAGTGATGTCTGTTTTCCACTTTGAATTCATGAGGACCTAACCCTTACCCTAAGTGGGTTCCCTACTACCCTAAGTAGGTTTTTTTCCATGTATTTTATCAGGAAATGTATTAAGGGTTGATTCAAAAGTATGGTTTAGCTGACTTTTTTTTTCTTTTAAATTACCAGAAAGTAACACATGGTGTGGGTTCCCAATCTCTCACATATTTGGATCAGGGGAGAGGAGAACAGGAAAATAGTTCTTTAGAAGGAAGGTAATTTCATAGAGAATAATGAAACTATGTAACACTTAGCAATAGCATTTAGACTTATATACCACTTTATAGTGTTTTGCAGCCCTCTCTAAACAGTTTTACAGAGTCAACATATTGCCCCCCCCCAAAAAAAAATCTGGGTCCTCATTCTAGCCACGGATGGAAGGCTGGGTCAACCTTGAGCTTGGTGGGATTTGAACAGCCAATAGTCAGCAGAAGTGACTTGCAGTACAGTACTCTAACCACTGAACCACAGAAGCTCTTATTGAAATATATGTTGGCAATAGGATATATACAGTTGATTCCAGAAGAGAAGGAATAGCAATAACAAAAGCACTTAGACTTTTACACCATTCCATAGTGTTTTATAGCACTGTCTAAGCAGTTTACAAATGTCAGCATATTGCCCCCAACAATCTGAGTTCTCATTTTACCAACCTCAGAAGGATGGAAGGCTGAGTCAACCTTGAGCTGATTAGTGTCAAACTCTTGGCTAGGTAGGTAGAATTAGCCTATGATACTGCGTTCTGACCACCATGGCTCAGACTCACATTTTAACATTTCATCTCAGAGGTCCTATTCTGCCATATTGTTCTCAATATCAAACCAGTGTTAGGCATGATGATATATTCAGCCTGATTACATATTCAGCAAGAATATATATTCAAAGATTGAAAAACATGAATTACTTTACTTTCTACAGTATTAAAATTGTTTGAGACAGCAAACTTGGCTTCATAGATTATGTGCTGTAAAAACATATATTGTAGATCTTTTCAGAAAATGAAATCTAATGATAGAAGAGAATATCCATTCACAGCCACCTTGGCCATACAGGCCCACTTTGGCCAATATATTCTTTATTATTATAAACTTGGAAATTGATAAGATATTTGAAGGGTGGAGAAATCTTTAACAGCATCTGCTTTCATTTCACTGTGTGAACCTTTAACTTATAAAAGAAATGTAATACAGCAGGCCAGATGGAATGTGGAACACAAAAAAAATGCAGACCAACACATAATTTAACTCCAAGGTATGAAAGGAAAGTAATTTAGTAATCATACAAAAATTTTTCACATCTTATTGTAAAAACAGATAAAGATGTGATAACATTACTGAGAGGTTGGTGGAAATAAGAGATATAGCAAATGGACAGCCCCAGTTAATGGCACAATTTCAGGTGGCAGGGTGTTTAAATTTAATAAATGTAACCTTCCCTTGTAGGATGACACATTTCTCTTTCAATAAGTGGAAAAAATACAGAACCTTTGTACTTAAGTCGCACACATTCTGCAAGCAATGGAAACTCTACTGCAGCCCAGCACAATTCTGCTTATATTATTTTCAGCTTCTTCTCTATACTGGAGTCCTGCACATAACCATATGGGCTTCACACATGGCAACCTTATTTTAGAAGTGGTGGCAAACCAGAGCTTAACTTCAAAGGCAAACTATAATTCAAAAGCAAACCCACAGGAACTGAAGTGACTGCAGGATATAACTAAAATGTAGGACACATTCCATCTTAATAGTAAATACAACCACTGGGGAACATTCCTGAAAAATTCTCAGAAAGAGAACTTGGTTTCAATAGAAAAGCCAATATTTTCATAAAGGAATCTATTGGGAGAGTGAGCATATGCATACATTCCACATATGAATTATATATGGCTGGAAACATAAGAATTACCCTCTGAATCCCAACTGATCACAAAGTTATCCTTATGTATTAAGCTATAAAGCCATATGTAGCCTTATGTCCTAGATATAATTTCATGTGGCAGTCAACTCCCTTTCCCAAGTATTTAATTCAGGGCTCTGCTAAGAGACATCTGTTTCATCTTTGGTAACTTCTGGAAAGTGAGGAAAGAGGGTGTTTGAAACAAACATCAACAAAAGGGATAAAAAGGCATCAGAAGGAAGTGTAACTTGCTTCATTTTTACCACCTTGGGCAACTGATCCTGACAACTTTCAGCACAAAAATGGTTGCTCAACTTTATGTTAAGGTTATTTGGCCAAGAGGAGAGTTCAAACCAATGATATGAAGAGCGCAGGGCTATACTCTATAGAAAAATGTACTGCATCAGCCTGAACACAAGCTCCAGTCCAGTGCCTAGAATATTTAAAATGCTACTGAAGAAGGTCTGGATCATATTATTTTGGATTCCCAAGAATCCCACCATCAGTTCCTCTTAAACTTGGGAAATCTTTGAGGAACAGCTTTTAAGGGATGAGCAGAGTGCTCAGTAATCTTACTGCCATCCCTGCTGGTTAAGGCTATATAGCTTGTACATTAGTTTATCCCTTTATAACTAAGGAAACTATTTTAAGAGAGGAATAAAGCATCATATGACATATATTAAAGTGTATCAGAAATTGGATAGTCATTGAGAAGCATCAGATATCTTTATCTGTGGTTGTGTCCACGGCTGCTGTGTCATGTTCCCCTTCCATTCCAGACCAGCAGAATGGTGAGTTTTGATTTCCTCAATGGCCAAAAGAGTATTCAAGTATGAAGGAACACCTCCAAGAACAATTGTGAGGTGATGACCATCCAAGAATCAATTGGAGTCAGGAGTACATGGAACATGTCATTCTTAGCATCCTCCTCTATGTTAATTAACTTGCCCTGCATTCTCCATGGATAGCATCTGGAGGTGGCATAAGAAGGTAAAACTTCCCTTCCAGAGTGATCTACAGGTATCCTTGAGTTTCAACAGCTACAGTGAACAGTGAAATACAGGAAGCAGTTTGCCAGAATGTTCTTTGGAAACTAGATGCCCTGAGAAAAAGAGGCTGTATGGTTTTCTGTTATGTAACAAAACAAGGAAATGTTTATATTATTTAGAGTGGTGTTGATATTTGGCCACTTTGAAGGCTGGGCACAATAATAGTAGTAGTAGATAGTAGTATATTAGTAGTAGTAGCTGTTGTTGTTTAGTGATTGGCAAGTCTTGTGACTTTATAAATAAAGTGAAATAAAATAAAATACAGTATATAATCAAATTTCAGAATAAGAAAGAAAGATGAAGAGTTCTTTTCTTTAAAAACAATGTTAATGGGAATAAATTTTTAACAAAGTAAAAATTGTAAGATAATAAAAATAGTAAACATTGAAAAAAATAGAAAAAGGAAAAAGGAAAAGAAAGTGGGGAAAAGTTATAAATAAGTGGTTTCTGATCTTCTTGATAGCAGTTACAGCTTCATTTATATTTTGCTCTTTCTCTCTAAAAGCATTCAGGGAAATAAGATTACTTTTTAAGTTTACTATCTGTTTTCAGACAAGTAATAATAGTGACAATTTTTCTGAGTGGCCAATGTATGTTCACAAAAGTTCAGATGTGCCCCAATTAGAAAGGTTTACCTACCCTGAAAGAGGTAATGTCAATATTCCAGGAAGTATCCCGGTATCTCTATGTGTTTCCTTTGGGCCATAAAAAAATCCAACTTTTCCTTTGAAACCCACCACATTTGCAGTTTGTTTTAGTGTTAATGCATTTGCAGTGCTTTTCCCATCTTAGAAAGCAGTCTTGGTGTGAAATCATTCTATAAGTATCTAGAATCCCCTCATCCCTATAAATCTTCCAGAGATAAATTATAAAAACCTTGTTGGATATCCAAAGCTTCTGTTTACAATCCAGCTCTTTGATGGAATTTTCTTCCTCTCTCTGGGTGCTGTTTACAATCTGTTAGATTATTTGGCTAGTTTCAAACAGAATTGTTTGAAGGCTGTAATTGAGAGAAAATTAGGAAGGGAAGAAAATATCCTTTATTTTTTTAAAAAAATGTTTCTATGAAAGACTAAACAAGAAATAAACATACATGCAGTTTAGTGTATCTCTCTGTGTTTGTGTGTGTGTGTGTGTGTGTGTGTGTAGTTTATACCATGTCCTACATATGCTCATATGAAACAAGGGAGGGGAGTCTTCTGGATAATCAGAAAAGATAATGATTGTTCCATATAATCAACCAGAGGAATTAAAGAATGGTAAATACAGACTGTTGAGATAATTCCCTGTTAGAAGAATGAGTGCACTCAGGGAGACGTAGTTAGAGTGATGAGGAATAACACATAACCAGCACACAGATACACTGTATAGTGAAATTTAGGTTTTTACTTCCATTAAATGGTTAAGCAAAGTCCAACAAGCAGTCCAAGTCATACACGGTTAAAGCAGTCAGTTTTTCAGTCCAAGGATAATCCAAATATCAAAGTCCAGTATCATAAACAGTTCAGTAATAGACTCACATCAATCCAAGAATAACGGCGATCAGCAACAGTAAATAGGGAAAAATTCAGGAACCAAAGAACAGCGAACATCAGAACATCGACCAACTAGCAACTATCAACAACAGGACTAAACAACCCAGGTTTCTGGCTCCATCTTATGGCTGTTTGAGGAACCATACCCAATTACAACTTTAGCATTCCCTTAAAGAGACAGTATTAAATGTCTATCCTGGTTTATATATTTCCAACCCAACTGTTAGGTGACTATCAATTCCTAACACAGACAAATAAATAAATGAACTTTGTAATGCTAATTCAATATGTGTCACTCCCACTATGTGGGGGGAAGGAGGTCACAGATAAGTCAGAATGATGTAAGCAATGTTATTTCATCATGTTACAAACCACATCCTTTTTTATGTCTGTTACAACACCACACACATACTCCATACAGCAGAGATTGCCATGCAGTATTGTACCACTGTGATAATGGTTGAATCTTTCTGATAAAAGCAGCCAGATCCTGAAGACTTCCCTAAGATCAGTATGGTTTGCGACATGAGCTGACTGACAGAAAAGAATGATTAATTTCAGTCATTATACTGTATTTTTCGCTCCATAAGATGCACTGGACCATAAGACGCAGGTTTCGAGGAGGAAACAAAGAAAAAAAATATGAATCTGGAGCGCCATTCACTGTGCATATGAAACAGAGAATATGGAGTAGCAGTATAGTGAGGGCAAGAGGTGGAGCCTGAGAGGTCTACAGATAGGTATCCTCTCATGTGCCAGCTCTGCATATTGATTCCTGCACTCTGGTGGGGTTCAACACTTTAAAGGACCCCACCACAGCCCAGTTGCACTATTTGCTCCATGACACACAGACATTTCCACTTACTTTTTGGGGGGAGAAAGTGTGTCTTATAGAGTGAAAAATATGGTAACTTGCCATGAACTAAAGAGACTCTGTGGGTATCAAATAATAAATTAAAGGTTAATCCATTCATGAATTGGTAGAAATATGACTATGGATCTCTACTGCCATTCGGTTTTTCTAAATCTGAGTTTCTTCAATATACATCATAGGAAGATGAGAACAAGTATTCTAGTTCCTTTCCTCTTGCATAGAGAGTAAGTAGTATGGCATTGGTGTGCATTTGTGAGTGTGTTATGCATCTGCATTGCTCTTGTACTTCCCTCCTTGTGAGATGATGAAACACAGAAGTTGAACATCTGAATAGAGCTCTTCTGTATTATGTTTACTTGGTTATGAATATTGAAAAGTTAAAACTACTTTTTGAAAGAAAATATGTTTGTCTGAAAATCTGAACCAGATTCTAAAAAAAGAAAATGTCCCTTTTCCAAAATGCAAAAAACATGGCAGAAGCATTATGGCTAATACACAATAAGAAATGACTGGTTTAAAAATGAAACGAAGGCACTAGCAAGCAAAATAGAAAAACCATAAGAATTTAATTCAGTAAATTATACAAAGTTGTTTGGACAACATTCAATATCTTTATACAGAACAGCCCCTGTTCTATTTCAACCTTCTCCTCATCTGCTTTTCCTGCTATAGTTCTGGAAAGATTTGAGATATCATTAGTCCAAAGCCATGTGCTATTCTGTAAAAGAAAGAAGTCTGCTGCTTGGGCCTTCAAATCCTTTTTTGCATTTTAGATTTCAGCTTGTATTGCCTGGTTTTGTTTTTTTTTTAATCTAAGCTTCCTCCGTGTAGCTGTGTAGTTTATTTTATCTGCTATTGACACTGAATGGTGATGCTGTTATCGTTATCCACACATTATTCTGTCTTAGAGCTTGAGTTCTGAAGATGTTAAATTCAGTTAGTTTATTAGACTGTAGAAATATAGGTCTTGCGAGTTTAATGTATACTTCCTGCCTTATGTAAACTATATTAGACTCTCTATGGCATCTGGAATAAAACTGCTTTGAAAAAAATAGATTTCTACCATTTGACTAATTTTATAGACAGCTTCGCAGGAAGATAGGCTTGATAATGGAAAGGAGAGATAACAACAATAATAATGGAGAAACTTTGGATGGAGGCAGATAGTTCATTTTTCTCATTGTATCCCTAAAAGGCCTGTGCAAAGTAACATCATTAAACTCACAGAGCTACTTCAAGTCAAACTGAAGAAACAACTTAATCTGAGCAATATTATTTTGCCTCAGTTTAAAAGAGTGTAGCCTGGTCAAAGTACTGGAATGGGCAGCTTCATCTAACTGCTTCACTAGAAAGTATTTCTTTGCTCATTGTGGATGTTTATGTAGAAACCACCAGTTGCTTTGATGAGTTTTGGATGCACTGACTCTTTAGGGTGCTCTAGTTCACAAAATCAAAAGAACAACTGTTCATCTCACTGGTGTCACAACTGATCCCGTATTACAAGCATATGTGATACAATCTCATGTATTGAATGGCCTGGAATAAGATTCAACTACTTAGAATAACAGCTATTAATGTTGCTTGCATTGAAGTTAGAATTGTGAAACCAGGTACTATAAACCAAAATTAAGAAGTGAGAAGATTCAAACCGTTGAGATTTGGATCAACCAAGCTTTTCTACTATGTTCTTTATGAAACAGATATTGAAATAATATATGAAATGTATGGTCAACAATGCCTTGGGTCTCAAAGACCTAGAAATGAGTTTTCATATCCTCTGACATGGTATCATTGGCTGGCTCCCCCTGCCCTGTCCCAAATGCAGGAAGGGTGCTTTCCAACATGGTCTGGATCTTCATCTTTAATTGGCACCCAGGAATTCCGAAGAATTATTTGCTTGAAAATGTAGCATATTTTGGAAGCTGCAATTTTTCAACATCTGAAAGGCACCAGTTAAACCATTCTAGTTATCTTGGCTGCTGGCAGTCTGAGAGGGGGGAAGGTAAAGTCTTCAGCCTGAGAGCCTTATTCTCTGCTCTCACCCCCAAAACTGTCTAATGTAATCTAATTTATTGAAGGCAGCCATGTTTACTTACCCAAGCAATTCAATCATTTGAAAATCTTCAATGGTCTAAATGGTTAACCACTTGACAAAAAATGGGGAAAGGGGGAAGCAGTTTCTCAAGATAAATTTAGCTTTCTCCAGAAAAAAAACCTTCTTCCCCAAAAAAATAAAATAATGAAAAAAGGTTATTTCACAGTTTTCTTAAAAATCCTTGTGAACGAATGTAATGTTTAGTCATGTTGTCACCTCTAAGCTATGAACGTCCACCACAAACATCCCTGTCAAAACTGCAGAACTTACCGCATGAAGCCAAGTGCATAGGGAACCTAAATGAAAGGAGGAAATCAACCCCAAATGCTGATGATTGATGCTTTAGCATTTAGCACTCCAGCAGGCATGTGGTCAGGAGTTGGGAAAGGGACATGCTTACCAAACACAGATTTGAATACTTACTGCAAAATTTAAATTAGTAGTTTTTAGTTTCATTGTGGACAAAGAAAAGTAGATGTGGAACAACTCGCACAGACGTTTACAAAAGTGTTTTTCCTCTCATTTTCTCTCTGCAGGTCCCTTAGGATGTGGTTGGGCAGATGGATATGGACACATCTGTAGAGAAATCCTTCGTAATAATCTGTAGGGAAAAAAGGAAAAAAAAAGTTATGCGAGGAGACACAATGTTATTTTCAACCAGAAGAGAAAATGGTACATAAATGTAAACATCTTAGATGTTCGACAATATAATTTTTATTTTTGGACAAAAACTGTTTTGGGTTGAGTACTCATTATTTTGGCAGAAAACTGATTTGGTTCCATCAAGGTGATGACAAAGACTTTAAGAGTTCCTCTGAGAAAGTTTTTTTTTAAAAAAACAGATAGAGATTATACTGACATAGCACAAACAATTGGTCATATGAGCTACCATATTTTGTTTGTAAGAAACTTAGCACAAAATTGGTGTATTCCAATTTCCTTTCTTGAATCTGCCTTATTGGGATTGGTTTTGAATATCATGGCTCCATCTCAGCCTGGTTCATGTGGAACCAGCTTTTCTTCTTGATTAAAACGCTGATGGTCTGGATATGAAGCATATTTGTATCATTTCATTCATGAATGAAACACTGCTTGGCAGACTTTTTGGGGATTTGGAGGTAGAATTGGCAGTGCAATTCAGAAAATCTATCCTATGAGATTGATGGATCTAAATGAATTCTTGATGCCTCTGGAAAATTTTCGTGTCACTTTAGTAGGTGAAGTTGTCAGCTTTAGCAGTCCTTGAATATTTCAAGTCAATTATGATGATTACTTTCCTGCTGAGAAAAGTCAGATAGACTTTGCGGTTTTCAAGGAGTTTCAGATAATGAAATATTGGAAGAGTGGGTTCAAAACGGTTTAGAAGAGAGTCCCCAGGCAGTGACAATGGACACACATACACGGACACACACACGGTCAGTTGTTTATTTCGAGTCTGGCAGAATGGAAATTTGTCCTGCAGGATGGACTGTTCAACAATTTGGATTTATCCTGATGTGTGCATTTGAGGCTAGACTATTTGAAATACTTTAGTCTTCTATGGGCCCATTCAATTATAGATTCCCCCCAATTTTTTTTCTTTGTTGTGTGTGTGTGGGGGGGGCTGTGCAAGAAGGTCATTAAGAGTGAGAATTATTCTGGGATGTAGTCTGAGGTTCTGGAAGTCTCTGCAAATGGAAGTCAGGGGAATTCAGTTATCCTTCTATTGGGAACAAAATATATTTATTTGGGTAAGTTGTTAGCTTCATGGAGTTGGGCATTGGGAGTGGGTATTATTTCTTTCATCCGGACAGAATTTATTTGATGGGCTGAGATGTTGATAAAATGATGTTATTGTTTGTAGGCATATATGAAATTTGTAGCAGATAGAACAGAGATTTCAAGGAAGAAATAAACTTATGAATGCATTAAAGCAAACTTCTGTGATTCAGCTAAATGAGAAAGATGTTTTTAAAGTGTTTATTTTACCTGTGTTTCTAATATATGTAAAAAAAAAGTTTACAGAGGAGAGAGATTTGTTTCTCTTATTGATTGACCTAGAAGGGAGGAAAGACGATTCTTAGAGATGTCCCTTCTGGTGGAAAGCTAGTTTTATTAAAATAACAGAAGTTTGAAGAAATTCTGCTTGGAAAATATTAATGGGCAAGCATCTCTTGAACTCAGTACCAGCCTCAATGCTGTAACTGGGGTTATAATAGTAGGACAGCACTAATTTATGGCCTAATATCGAAGAATTATTTTCTCTTAGATCTCCAGTTGAAAATCTACCTAAGCAGCTCTCTTTCTCCTTTTATCCCTTCTTATTTAGCTAACTCTGGACAAGAGAAGGAGAGAGAGAAAAAGAGAGAGGGGGAAAGAAAGAGAGAAAGATCATATTTTAGACTCATCTGGTTTTAGTTTTTAATGAGCCTTTTCAATGAGAATAACATTTCTTTAAAACTTAAGAAACTTTCCATGATCTTTAAATCTTGCCTCCTGCAGAATGTTAACTTGTAAGCCGGAGGTTAAAAAGACATTACCGATTTCAGACTCTTCCAGTCTTTTTAGAACAAATGTTCTGAGTGATTTGAAACAGCTCTGAAAAAGGTGACAAAGACAATTTTCTTCTCAACCAAACCCAAATAGAATGCAAATACTAAACTAAACTAGCAAATAAATAAATAAACAAACAAATCATATTTTCAATGTTTGGAAAGAATATGATACTAATGTATATTCACAAAGAATTGTTGAGGAATTCATTGCAGGCATGTTTCCTAATTCTGAGAATGGAAAAATAAACATTTTTTTAAAAATTACTAAGTATAGAATCAATCATAGCATATAATGATTGGAAGTCACCTTGGAGATATAGCCAAACTCACTGGCCAGTGCAGGCATTTGCTACTGCAACAAATCTGACATGGTTTCCCTTTCTTTCTTTAAATATGTCTAGCAAAGGAGAGTGCATCACCACCAAAGGCAGGCAGTTCCACTGCTGAATATATTTAAATCGTTGTTTCTTGCCCTGTCATCTGGATCCATTCTAAACAATTCATCTTCTATACAACAGCTCCTCAATAGTCTTCTCTTTTGTTCCCTTCCTAAAATATGGTGCCCATAACTAGTCTGAATATTCAATGTATGCTGCAATTGGACCAATATAAAACAGAACAAAAAATTATTCTCACAGGCTGGATTGTGCAATCTAATCTTATCCTGAAGTTCTCGAAATCAGCCCTTCCCTCTGTGACTTAAGCCCCTGTCACACTGCACCAACGGATGGAAAGAGGATGTAAAACGGAGAAAAACACTTGCCATCTGTTGGTAGACGGAGTTCAAAACGGCAGAGACAAAAACAGCTCTGCCCATCCCTGTATGGTTAACGCGATGCTTCCGTTTCCTGCATTCACCTGCCTCTGTTTTGCTTTCCTCTCTATCCGTCCGAGCATCCGTCTATTGACCATTTCATCCGCTCCAGAAGGTTTTGAGCTGCCTCAAACCACTTTTAGAGCGGAAAATGTATCCAGTGCATCCGTTCTGCATCCTCTAGGCCATACCGGGGGACAGTCCGCTTCTGCATCCATCTACGCCTAGTCTGCTATAATCGCTACGGCATCCGCTGCGCATCCGGCGCAACACTCAAATCCGTCTCCAGCGGGAAATGGAATGCAGGGAGGGAAGCAGAATGGACCGCACAGCGACAGGCATCGCCTTACGCACTATCCGAGCTTCTATACGCGCTTACGGCATCGCTCTGCATCCACTCTGCATCCTCCTACACTCCCGCTCTGCATTCCACTCTGCATCTCTACGCCATCCGCCTCTGCATTTCCTCTACGCATCCTCCTACGCATCTGCTTGCAAACCTGCTCTGCATCTGCTTCCATCCGCTCTCCATCTGCTTAGGGCATTCACCTGTTCCGCATCCGCTTTCCATTGCTCTCTGGCGTCCTCCCCCCGTCCATTCCTTTCCGTAGGTTATCCGCTTCTGCTTATCGCAAATTTATGCCCGCGCTTGAGAGCCGGATAACAATGGACTGAACATTTTTCTCATCCGCTGTGTCCTTTTTACAAACGTTTTGCATCCGTTGGGCAGTGTGACAGGGCCTTTAGTGAAGAATTCATTGAAATATGGGCCCGAATTTTTAATTCATATATACATATTGTATATATATGGGACCAACTGAGATGTCATTTTGCCATTCTGACATCTCTAGAAAATCCTTCAGCATCACATTCCAATGACACATAATTAATGATTTGGGGAATTCAACAGTGGTTTCAAAAAAGCATTATTCAAGTTTGGAATGTACATAAAGCAACAAAGGGAGCCGCTCTTGCCCATGGAATTCAACTCCATTTTGGATTTCAAGAGGAACTGAGTCTGTGGGAATATTCTTCCATTCATCCATTGAATATCCCGCACATTGCTTGAATGCATGCAGGAGAAAACAAACCTAATTTAACTGCTCCATATGAATCATGTTGGTTCTGGAAGCATAATTTGTGCATGAAGTGTAACATTTTAATTTTGGGGGGGGGCGCGGGGAGAATGGGATTGTAAACACATAGGTAGGAAGAAAGCAAAAGGGATAAGGACTAGCATATGGATGTCCAAGTTGGAGGACTTTATCTATTGTTGTCAAGAGTTCTGGGATTAGTTATTTCTCATTGTTTCAGTTATACACTGCCTTGAAGGCCTCGTTGAGCAAAGTAGGATAGGCTTGGAAAAGAAATACACATCTGGGCTGGCCCCCTGAGCTTCTTGGCACTTTTTATACCTCAGAATATTGGTCTATTTGATGCCTGTTGTCAAAATAAGACCCCTGGTTCTGAACTGGAGCTTCAGCTATTTTTTTTCCATAACGGCACACAACAGTAAAAGCTGGAAGCAAGCAAATGGCACCCCTCTGAAATATTTTGTGGCTCAGTTGCAAATCCCTCTTTCTTTCTGAAAGATGTGTTTTTCCTTCTTCTCCCAGCTGTTTCTTTCAATTAAATCCATGAATTTGGCTGAGCTGCAGAATGAGGAAAACAGATCTGACTCTGAAAGTTTCAAACAGAACTCTGAGAAAACATTTTTACAGTCATAGTATGGGAAGGTATATTGCCAGTTTGGCTGAACCCCTGGAGTACTGAGAACGTATGTTTCATTATTATTTATTGACCAGGTTGGGGGTATTCTGGCATTACATATGCTTTGCTTTCCTCACATCAGCTTATTTACTTAGCCATGGCAGAAGGGGTCTTTTTTAGACACCAATTTTGATTTTTGGTGCCTCCGGGGCCTTGATATTAAAGAGCATTAAAGTCAAATTGATGGGATTATACCCTTCTATTCCCACCTGAAAATTTCCCCATTCTTACAATATATTTTCTGTTATTTGCCAAGGCTTCTTCCAGGATATGTAAATCTTGTCTCCTTAGCAATGAGGCTCTTTTGTTCCTTAACGTCTGCTGCCAGAAGGTGCAGTCCTCGTGAGTTTTTTGCTCATCAGATCAACTCTGCTCAAATAAAATGGAACATAGCATACATTTCACAAATTGGTTGGTTTTCCTGGTGAATGGAAAGCAGCCGCAGTGTATTTTGGAATTCCTAACTGAAGTCATATACTCATCCCTGGCAGAAACCCCCTTATTCTGATAGTGGTCCCTAGAAAGGGATTCCTAGCAAGGATATAAGTTGCATATGGAGAAACCTAATTACAATCATATGGGGAAGAGTTTAAAAATTAGCTAAACCCCCCATGGTCAACTTGTATCCAATGTGACATTTTTTTCTTTTTGCCTCATGGAATAAAAACATTATTGGCAGCTCTTATCATCTCATTTTGCTGAAATACACATGTGATATAGTTTCTTGGATAAGTGTATTTCCAAGAAAGGTTGTGCCAGCAGGGAAGATATTCCATTGTAAGTGGCTCATTACTAAGAATGGTAGCATTATTCAGATCAATAAAAAAGCTGCTCCATTTTTTAATGTAGATTTTCAATAGCATTTTGTTCAACGATTTAGGCAATTGAGCTACATTTGGTATATCAGACTACTTGGGGAGATATTCCATTTCTCTTTTCTTTAGCTTTGAATATATTGGTGTAATCATCTCAGCTGATTGCATTGTCTACAACATTTCATGGATTGTCCATTTGATTACACACAAAGAATACCTCATTTTGAAAAAAAATATGTGGGATGTTCCTAATTTTGGGAAGGGTTTTTTTTTTTGTATGATCCAAGAAGCTATGCAGTGCATGGCATATTATAATGTTGTTTTTAGTATATTCTGATATTCAGTTTACTGTGAAATTCCTTAGAACTTTTAAAAAATTAATCCCATTCTAATTAAAATAATTGCTTTCTAACATGACAGATAATTGTCATGTGCTTCTACACTACAGTTTGAAATAAGGTTTGAAATTAACTTTCTCAGTCAGGTTTTATTTGCAAGTAATTCTTAAAAAATAATATTGAAAATAACTTTTGACATTATCCTGAAATATTTTTTTATATTTTGATACTCAGCATCCATAAGGGGATGAACGAAAAGGGGGAGAGTTGATTTTCAGAATTACAGGAAGGGAAGAAAATATGCCACAATAGTGTACAACTTAACCTTAACTAATAAAATTGAGAATTTGAAGTCAAAAACAATGTCATATCTTAGCACTTTCATGGAGCTTAGCACTTTCATGGAGCAAAAGGAAATATAATATCCATTGAAAATGCCAAGAAATATTTTTCTGAGTTTGACCTCACCCTATTTCCTCTTCTTCACTTGAACAAATTAATTTCAGTCACTAAATGCTATGGAATGTGATTAAGGGATCAAAACCTTCAGAAACAGGAAATATTCACAATGGCTGAAAAAAGAAATTGAAGAACATTTGGAATAATTAATTCAATATCCAGAAGGATAAAATTATTAGTCACTTACAGCAAAAATAGCAGAGTTTTTCCTAGAACAGTCCTATCAAGTTTGAATATCAGACCTAAGATTTAAACCAGACACATTTATGGAGGATTCAGCTATCAATGGTTCCTAAACTTAACAGAATAACTAAATTGGAAGGGACCTTGAAGGTCTTCTAGTCCATGGCTATATATATTCTGAATCACAGGGAATACTTATGAAGTATTAGCATCTTAGTAGAACAACATTAGAAGATGGTCATTCATGCTCTGTGACATTCCTGGATCCATCCAGTTGGTTACTGAAGCCTTGCCTTGGAAAATGTCTTGCTTATATCTGTATGACTATAACTTTGTCACTTGTATCCTTATGACTTATATTGACTGTTTCCTAGTATGATTTGATTGCTTATTGTATCCTATGACTATCATTAAGTGTTGTACCTTATGATNTTGATGAATGTATCTTTTCTTTTATGTATACTGAGAGCATTTGCACCAAGACAAATTCCTTGTGTGTCCAATCACACTTGGCCAATAAAGAATTTTATTCTATTCTATGACTGACAATCTCCATAGATGTTTGCCCCTAGGTAAGTAAATGCAGAAATTCTGAAAGACAGATGCACTTTTCTGGAAAGGAAGTTGTTCCTGGAGGGGAATGTCCTATATTTTTAGTGTACATCATAGAGGTTCTCCTAAGGTACCTGCAAAATTTCAAAATTTTCATGGGCACATTTAACAAGGTTTGAGGAGTAAAAATATTTAATGAGTTTTCTGTTTTCTGCTCAGATGAGAGCAACTGAGTAATTCCATTCATATCTGTCCATAAACTCTTAGAATTTAGGCCATGAGGTTATGGAAGATAAAAACTTTGTAGTTTTGTTTGGTAAATTACCAAGGTTTTCAGTGGTGATCAAGAACTAGCTTGTAATAAACAATTTGAAAATTGATATCCTCTTGTAGTCTCATATTTGAAACTAAGTGGCACGATTTTTCTACCCATATTGATCTATATCTTTAATCAATATAAGAGACATATAGAAAACTACCTGCTTCTTTCTTTATCCTTTAGAGAAAAAATAGCTGCAGTTTTGGAAAACTGATATGCTTATTTACAAAGATTTACTTTGCTTGCAAGCTTACTTTGGCTACTTATGTCCACTAACAGCTATTTGAGATACAGTGATGATATACTCTTCTTTGTACCCATGGCTACAAGGTGAATGAGGGTAGAACTAACTTCCTAAAGAAAGGCTGTTTTGTTCAGGCTGACTCAACTCATCATACTTATTTGAGTCTTATAAAGATTTTACCTGGTATTGATGTTTCTGAGGCATCATCACACTGGTGACTGTGCCATCTGACTTCCCGATTTCATCAGATTGAGAACTAGAGTTTTTGGACAACACTATTTATTCTTTTAAATACATGAACTGATACAACTGTGTGTTAATATTTTAGGTATGTATAAGATCATGATCCTTAATATTGCTGCTAGGGAATGTAGAATAGAATAATAGAGTTGGAAGGGTCTTTTAGTCTAACCCCCTGCCTAGGCAGGAAACCCTACACCACTTCAGACAAATGATTATCCAACATCTTTTTAAAAACTTCCAGTGTTGGAGTATTTATAACTTCTGGAGGCAAGTTGTTCAAATGATTAATTGTTCTATCTGTCAGAAAATTTCTCCTTAGTTGTAAGTTGCTTCTCTTCTTGATTAGTTTCCACCCATTGCTTCTTGTCTTGCCTTCGGGTGCTTTGGAGAATAGCTTGACTCCTCTTCTTTGTGGCAGCCCCTGAGATATTAGAAGACTGCTATCATGTCATCCCTAGTCCTTCTTTTCATTAAACTAAACATACCCAGTTCCTGCAACTGTTCTTCATATGTTTTGCTCTTCTCTGTGTTCTTTCTAGAGTCTCAACATCTTTTTTACATTGTGGCGACTAAAACTGGATTCAGTATTCCAAATGTGGCCTTACCAAGGCATTCTAAAGTGGTATTAACACTTAACGTGATCTTGATTCTATCCCTCTGTTTATGCAGCCAAGAACTGTGTTGCTTTTTTGGCAGCTGCTGCACACTGCTGGCTCATATTTAAATGGCTGTCCACGAGGACTCTGAGATCCCTCTCACAGTTACTACTATTGAACAACGTACCACATATACTGTACCTGTGCATTTTATTTTTCTTGCCTAAAGTAGAACCTTACTTTTTTCACCACTGAATTTCATTTTGTTAGATAGCACCCAAGTTTTTATCACACCTTATAGTGACATTGTAAGAAACGGCACATTGGAGAAGATTTATTTCCTTATAGGCAATAGAGTACATTATTGCTGTTGCAATCTATGCTTGCAAAGTTATTCCTGCATGAAGTACAGATTTTTCATTTACATGGAAATGGATATCACAATATCCATAAAGGATAGCGGAAGAATCTGGGCAGCTCTGGCTTAGGCTTTACGAAGTGATCATCAAAGTGATCTCTTCCTATCCAAATTTAAAGTACATAATAGACCCAAGGCCAGCCAAATTATTTTGACTGCAAGTCTTTCTTATTTCCATGGCAAAATGATAGCCCTAATAGACCAAATCGGTCAAAATTTTGCTTTTTTCTGCTATTCTCAATCAGCTGCCTTATATAATCATTTCACTCTATCCCATGGTAGTGCTGCCCCTAAATGGAAAAATATTTGAAGTATCTCAAAAAGTATTCCTAATGCATATTTCTAAACCAGAATAATTTGGAATAGGAGCCAGGGAGGGGAACACCCACTGATTCCAAATTGACAAATTATGTCATCTCTATTATAGAAAATATGTCAAACCACTTTTCCCTTCAGTGTAAAGATTTTACTACCTATACTGCTTTAAAGTATAAGAGAACCAAATAGCTTTATTTAAGTGTTTGGCTATAGCATTTGCTATTCTTCAGATAAGTCTTCAGGCGATGCAAAGCAGAGCCTCTCCCACTATATATCAATGGAGATTGTGTGGAAAGAGTTCATTGTTTTAAATTTCTAGGAACTCATATTTCCAACAATCTTACTTGGTCGATCTACACTATGGCCACAAAGAAGGCCCAACAGCTCCTGCACTTTCTGAGGCTGCTGAAAAAAAGTGGTTTGGGTGAGAAGTTGCTGGTTACTTTTTACCATTCTACCCTCAAGAGCATTTTGGCATATTGTGTAATGGTGTGGTATGCTAGATGCTCTGTAGTGGATAAGATGATGCTCCAGAGAGTTATAAACAGTTCTATGTATGAAGTGGCATTTTTAAACTATCTTACTTAATATATGTTTTAAATCGGTTTTTGACTGGGTTTTGAATTATTATTATTATTATTACTTTAATTATTTTACTTTTTAAATACCGTGTAGTGTGATTGTGATGTAGTGTTTGGGGCACTGTGCTGGAGTAGCTTTCAAATTTCATTGTATTTTGAATGCAATAACAATAAAGGTATTCTGTTCTATTCTATTCTATTCTATTCTAAAGTCTCATGAGACTGTATTACTTTTATTGAATATAAATGAATATCTCATTTCTCTAAAGGAACTTGTTTATTTTTTAACACGAGTGGATTTCCTGGTCATTGAACAGTCCCACAAGGAGGTTATTTGCCATCTCTACCATTTCATCACATGAAGAACTTATGTTTTACTATCTTTCGAGTTTTACAGATAGCTAAGTCCACAAAGTACTGTTTACTAAAACCAGAGGTGGTATTCAGCAGGTTCTGACCAGTTCTGGAGAATCGGTAGCAGAAATTTTGAGTAGTTTGGAGAACCATCAAATGCCACCTCTGTCTGGCCTTACCCACATCTATTCTCTGCTTCCTGAGTCACTGCTGATGGGCTTGGTCTTCTTTTGTTACCTGCACAAGAGAACAGAGCTGGAAAGCAGGTTAGTAGGGTGGGGAGGCAATGGGATTTTGCAATATCCTTCCCCTGGAGTGGGGTAGGAATGGAGATTTTACAGTATTATTCCCCTGCCACACTCACCAAGCCATGCCCACCAAGCCACACCCACATAACCGGTAGTAAAATATTTTGAATCCCACCACTGACTAAAACTCATGTGGGTCTCCACTCCCTTACTAGACATTGTATAAAATTGTTGGGATAGGCTGAGTCCTGAATGGAATATATTTGCAAATGTGAGAGCTTATGTTTGAGTTGCACATAATGTGGACTTGAAACAAACCAAGTAAAAAGGTACAGAATATGAAAATATATGGTTGAATCATGTTTTAGCAGGAGAACAGAGAACTGAATTCGGCTTAGTAATTTCAGGCTATTGTGTTGAAATTCTTACCAATCTATCTTCGTCAAGTTGAGTTAAACCAGCTCATTCAAATATTTCTAAAATTTACAATAGATCATTATTAAAACTTTCTTGGGCTTCTCTTTTTCCAGACATCCAACTTTAATTTACACAACTAAGCTGTTCTTTTGAAAAACTGTCTCTGCATGTGTGTCTCTTTAAATCCATTTAGGAGGCCTTAATTTACATAACATTCCACAATATTATTGATAATCCTCTGTCAAAATAAAGTTCAGAAAGCCTCAGAACCAAACAGATAATATTCTACTGACAGACAATTATAAATTTAAAGAAAGTCATATTTGGGCACAGCAAAGCCCACCCATAGAGTTCAAGAGATGTAATTCAAGGTATAGCAACGATAATTCCTCCTCAAAACTATGTACAAAGCAGCTGCATCATTCACTGTGTTGAGCCAAAATAAGAAATGGATCCGAACTTCTGGTAGCAAGGCTTCAGCAGCAGCAGGAATCTACGATCGTGCACGGTTCCTGCTGCGCTCGCTGCCTAGGTGCCCCCAATCCAGCTGGATTTGGAGGCTATGGTTACCCCATAGAGGTAACCGAAGATAGGAGAGATCCAGGCAGGGGTTTGGGGGAATCGCAATCCCCCTCATCAGCCGGTTTAACTCCCTTTTCCCAAGGTGGTGGAGCGGCGGTCAGTAATGGCCGCCACAAAGAAGCCTTCAGCTGGATAAGATTGTACAGGAGGAAGTTTGAAGAAGTGAAAGTTTTTGGCTGAACCGGGACAATAAGTCATATCTTTATTCTGGAGATTCAACTTTTCAAAGGATACATTGTTTCCTAATAAGATCGTTAAAAGCAGCGGAGTAAAGTCAAAGGGAAAGTTTTTTTTTCTTCTCACTCTC
>BHFT01054002.1:0-17259 GCA_004320025.1 Laticauda laticaudata
AGCAAAGTCCAAACACAGTCCAAAGTCATTCACAAGTAAATCAGTCAGTTTTCAATCCAGGGATAATCCAAATATCACATTCTTGTGTCAAAAACAGTTCAGTATCAGACTTACATTAAATCCAGAAATATCACTCAATTAGGAAAAATGGAAGAATGGTAATACTTTCCAACAGAAGAAAACAGAGATACATTCACACTCTCTTCTGAGACTCAGACTCAGACGAACAAGGTTTCTGGCTCCATCTTATGGCTGTTTGAGAATCAGTTACACCTAATACAGTTTTGCATTCCCTTAAGGATGCAGTTTTAAAATGTTTATCCTGGCTTATATATTTCTAACCCAAATACCTGTTAGGTGACTTATATTCCTAACAGTTTTATTTATTTTATATTTTATTATTTTATTTTATTTTGCTTTATATTATATTTATTTTATTATTTATATCTTACTTCTATTATTTTTATAAACAATTCAAGGTGGTGAATATATGTATCACTCCTTCCTCCTCCTATTTTTCCCCACAACAATCCTGTGAGGTTGGTCGGGTTGAGAGAGAGAGAGGGACTGGCCCAAAGTCACCTAGTCAGCTTTCATGCCTATGGCAGGGCTAGAACTCACAATCTCGTGGTGACTGAGTCAAAGTCACCCAGCTTTCGTACTTAAGGCGGAACTAGAACTCACCATCTCCTGGTGACTGGCCCAATGTCTTGGTCCATTTTGGTCAAATAAAACCCTTCCTTTTTCCTGCCTTTCTCTCCTGCTTGTAGGAAACAGGTATCTTCTGTCGAGCAATTCTTTGTGGCGGAAACTTCTGAATCATTACGATAAGCATGGATGCTATACCACAGCCAATGCAATTAAGATTAAAAAGAGGACTAGTCTTCGCCAATAAGAAGGTATGATGGGCACGACTTACTTTTTCAGGATCCAATCTCAGAGAAGACTCTGCCTTTCTCCGGGATGAAAAAAAGGCCATCTCTTGATACATTTTAGCATTCAGGAATCTTTTAGAAAAGCAACTTCAGTTGAGGAATTTAATAAATGCGGTCAAAGAACGAAGTGACTGGTCCATCACAAACCTGCGAGGAATACTTGCAACTCGGAGACAGGGGAAAACTGTGCCACCGAAGAGCAGGGCTCCGGCTGCACTTTTCAAACCAGATTTTTTGAAGGAAGATCAAAATCCTCATCTGCCAATCCCGCCCCCCAAATCAACAAAATGACAAACTGACTCAGCCACCCAACGCAATGCAAATGATTCCCTTCGATCTCTAACCTGGAACGCTTTTTTGTATAAATTTTAATATATATATATATATTTTAGTTAGATTTTACTTGAAATAGTTTCTTCATGCTAGTTTTTTTTTTTTTTTTAATGTGCTTTTAAAAAGAAACAAACCACAGAACTGGGGGTGCCTTCTTAAGCTTCATGCTGTTTGATCTAGCAAACCCTTTGGGCTGAGCCCACGAAGGGGAGGGGGGTGGCCCTTGCTCCAGGTCGCTGTGTTTTCTCTCTCTACCTTTTAGCCAAAATGAGATCGTCACCTCTGCTGGCCTTGAACAGGATCGGGAAAAACTGGGTGCGATGGCGCCTTAGTGAATTTTGATGGCTGCAATTGGGGNAACAGGATCGGGAAAAACTAGGTGCGATGGCGCCTTAGTGAATTTTGATGGCTGCAATTGGGGGGGAGGGGGGGAGAAACCACCACCAAATCATCTTAGGCGCACTCAGTCTGATGAGCATTGGTGGTGATGAACCCCACCCCTACTTAGGAAGCTGCTATAAGCTTATATGTAAATAGTGCCTAGTGAAGCTCAATGAACTGTGGACGCATTCACACAAAGTGCTTATCCAAGTCAGTAGCAAAGTGAGGATTTGCACAACGGGCCACACCTTTTTTTCTTAGCTTTAACCTTAATGCTGTAAGGAAAGTGTGGTTTTATTGCAAAGGGTCGATAATTAGGTAATCTCCAGAAGTTTTGGACCTGAACTGCCCCAAACTCATGGGTCTTTGGTGCTCTTTCAGCTTGGTTGTTTTCTTGCAGATGTTTCCCGACCAGACTAGGAGCATCATCAGTGCTACAAGGAAGTGGGGTTTGCAAAGTGAAGGAGGAGGAGGAAGAGGAGGAGGAGGAGGAGGAGGGGCCCTTGGTGCTCTCAAACTTGCTGGTTTTCCTGCAGAAGTTTCATTACCCAACTAGATAACATCATCAGTGCTTGAAGGGAGTGAAGTTTGTGGAGAGGAAGAGGAGGAAAAGGGCAAGAGGAGGAAGGGGAGGAGAAGGAGTGTGGGAACCTTGGTGTTCTCTGAGCTGGGTTGTTTTCTGCAGACATTTTTATTACCAGATTAGATAATGTCATCAATGCTAGAAAGGAATGAGAGCAAATCCCATTCCTTTCTGGCACTGATGATGTTACCTAGTTTGGGTCATAAAATGTCTTCAAGAAAACCACCAAGCTCAGAGAGTACCAAGGATCCCAAAGTCCTTCTCCCACTCCTCTTCTCATTCCACTCCACTCCCTGTTAGCACTGATGATATTAGCTAGTTGGGTAATGCAATGTTTACAAGAAAATCACCAAGCTCAGAGAGCATCAAGAGCCCCCTCATTTCAACCCTGATATTCTCCTTTATTGGCACCCAACTCAGATCGGCAAGGGGTTCTGGGCATTACAACCAGAGCTGCTTTATAGACACCTCAAGGGCATCAGGAGTATCATTTGTCCTTGTGTAAATGATACAGCTGCTGCCCTTGTTTCTACCCTCATCCATGTTGTAGCTCCAAAGATCTGGAGGACACCAGAGTACTTCTCTCTGACCAATATGCATTGCACTTTAAAAAAAAACAAAAAACGGGATTGAATGTATTATTATGGGCGGGGAGAGAAATGATGATCACAGATCTCAACAATCTTTCAAATGCCTGCTTGAAACTAGATGCAAACCTGGAGTTAGCTGACAACTGCAAAGCAATTTGGCTGAATCTGGTGATGAGGAATCTCCGATGTATACATCACCCTAGTTTCAATCTGGAGCTAGTTCTAATATATTGTATAATAATGGAATATATAAGGGCAGCTGGGCTCCTTTTACAATCCTAACAATGTGTGAATGTGTGTAGCAACAGTTGCTGTATTATCCTTTTGTAGTTTTGCAACTGATACTGTTCCTTTTTCCTTGCCTTTGCATCTAATTTATTGCAATATATGGAATTACGGGGGGAGGGGGGGAGAACACCTTAGAATTCTGCATAGAACTTGTCTAGTTTTAGACATGCTGGAAACTTAGCATATTTCCCCCCCTTTTTTTCTCCTTTTGGCTTTATTATCTGGGATCTTGATAGCAATGAAAGGAGACTGAGGCAGCCCTCTTTCTCCGCTCTTCTACCTCAGTGCTCTTAAATGTGAATGTTTTTAAAAGTTTGTGCCCTCACACATCCTGATCCACTTAATTTGCAATACAAGTCAGATTTGGAAAGAAAAACTCATATTTTCATAAAGAAAGCACAGGTTAGTCCAAAGACACAGCCAAACTATACTGAGCCAGCTTTCGAACTGTGAACATTCCTATCTTTGCTTTACTAAAAGTCTTGTGTGGGCCAATGAAAGAAAAAGAAAGAATCATTTGACTAAAGAAAAAAGAAACTGTAATTCCCATGCCTACTTTGTTACATTAGTCATCAAGAAACTTCGAATCAAAAACTCTAATTCCCCCACCTGCTATAATTCCCACACCTTATTTCTTGATTTCTAAAGCAGAAGTCCCCGACTTTTCTGGCTTTGTGGACTGGGTTGGTGGGGAGGGCACAGAGGTGATGGTTCTTGCGTGAGCGGCCAGCAAGTGCATGTGCATGTGTGCACATGCAGCTCCCTTTGGGTGAGCCGGGTGCATGTGCGCCTGCCCCAATGAAGTGCACAAGCTTGCCCATTGCTCGCACAAGTAAAGCACATGCACCTGCTGGCCATTTTCCTGACCCGGTTGCAATCCCCTTGTGCCCCACTGGTTAGGGGTCCCTGTCCAAAAAAACTATAATTCCCACACCTACTTCCTTAACCATTAGTTATAAAGAAAGAGACTTCTAAAGAAAAGCTATAATTCCCACCCCCTTAGTGTTAGTCATCAAGAAAGAAAAAGAATCACTTTTATCTAAAACCTAATTCCCCATGCCCACTGTCTTAGCGTTAGTCAGAAAAGAAAGAAAGAAAGAAAGAAAAAATTTCTAAGCAAAACTAGATTTTTCATGACAGTTTGCTGACAGATGCCTTTGGCAATTAAGTAGTTTTCTCCATTTTTAATCCCTTATACTTGTCTTTGCTCCCTAACTCCTCTCGGTTACCAACATCACTTGTCTTCCATCTTTCTCCTGAGATGCTTTGCTATCTCTACTTCCCTTCAAAGCTTCGGCAGCATCACCCAGATTTTGGCAATGCCCCCCCTCCTCTTTCCCTCCCTCCCTCCCTCCCTCCTGAAGTGGTGATGTTACTGCTGTAATCCTGCAGGTGCAGATTGCAGGTAATCCTCAGTTTACAACTGGTCGCTTATTTGACCGTCCTAAGTCATAACCGACCCCCAGAAGGGGGATTTACACCCCAGATCTGAAGTTCCAATGGTCGCCCCCAACCCTGCAGTCACATGACCGCACTTCGGGCACTTGGCAACACGACCCTGTTTCCGTCCATTTGCAATATCCTGCGGTTACGTGACTGCGTTTTTATGACAATTTCGCACTTATTTCTAGGTTTCCAGCAAAACGTGCACCCTAGTGAATGGGTTTGCTTAACATTCCTTTAATGACTACCACAAAGATGTCATAAGGTGGCAAGGCTCCATTGCGGTCATAACTCGAGGACTACTTATAAATTCTGCCACAGGCACTGTGAAGTAGCATTGCCCTTCAAAGGGGGTATATTCAAACATTTCCATGTCAATATTTGGAGTATCCTCCAGAATTTAGTCCCTGGAGACCATCCAAATGTCTCCCCCGTGTTTTACCCATTGATTAGGGTCCTTGTTAAATATGGCTGATGTTCGGCCATGTCTCATTGGATAAGTCTTCGAGGCTGGTGGAGTTACAAGAGGCTTTTTCTAGAACAACCTTGGCACTTTTGTGGATTTCAACTCCCGGAATTCTCTAGCCAGCACTGTTGGTTTCACTTAGTGACCACTTTGCTTAACAACTGAGTAGCCGGTCACTAAATGAGAATTACTTGTAACACCTCCAGTTTTACAACGGCAAAAGTTTTCTGTTCCAAGGTTTTGCCACTTGGCAAATTTAAGAAGTCTCTTTGTTAGTGGCCACTGGGCCGTGCACACGTACCCCTGAATTTAATGGGGAATGTGGAAGGAACACCCCCCCCTCATTGTATTGTACAAACTCCCACACATTTCAGAATTGCAACAGTTGGAAGGGGCCTTGGAGGTCTTCTAGTCCAGCCCCCTGCTCCAGCAGGAAACACTAGATCATTTCAAGAAGTTTAAAGAGGAAAAGGAGACTCCATTGCAGCCAAGGCTAGGGTATATTTTATTTCCGTGAGCTGCCCGGATTCATCTGCACATGAATGAGTTGGGCAGCCATATACACTTTCTAAATAAATACTTAACTATAATTTGGATGTTGAAAAGTTCAAGAAGTTCCCATTTTACCTTGGAGAGCAGGGCCTGCAATGAATCTATTTCTTTAATCAGCAGGAGATCTCCTGTACTTGCCTATCAGAGGCTTTATTTCTTTATAAAGAAAATATTCAGTGTGCGGTGTTTGGAGTACTAAATATGCTTCTGTAGGGGCACTTGTGGGGCATGGGCAGGTCAAAAAAGTCAAGATGGTGCCTTCATGAAGTGATGGAACAAACAGTTATTGTCAAATGAAAGAACCACAATAATATATATGTATACATGTATGTGTGTGTGTGTGTTTTTAAGTTTTCGCGGGTACTTACATGAATGCAGTTCAGCTTCCTTCGGGTATTAGAAAGATCTCCACACCACAAGCCAGGCAAACACCTGGGCACAAACAGACTCCCTCTGATACCTCCAGCTCAAACACACCGCCAATAGCCAAGGCACCCAGATGAAAACCTAGCTTCCTAATGGAAGCAGCTGTCCCTTCACACGAAGCCAAGCGCCACTGAAAGCCTCCAACACAGGAACACAGTGTTGGCCGAGCCAATCAAAGCCACAAAACAGACAGAAGAAACCAGAAACACCCATCCAAACAACTCCAAGCTACAATAAACACAGACCAAGACTCCCAACCAATCAGGATTAGAAAAAAAAACATCCTGGTACAACAGTAGGCTAGCCCCAAATTTTAAAACTAACGGTTGTGATAGCCTGACCCACATACAAACTCAATACAGAAGCCTGAATGATGGCAGATGAGATTCTGCTGAAACGCTTGCTACACAACTTTAACAGAAACTACAATGACGTGGGATAATACCGAAGTGCTGAAGCAGAACAGCACACATGTAAGACCCGTGAAACTTAAACAAAACTATATATATGTATGTAGCTGTACTGATATGCTATATATATATATATATATATATATATATATATATATATATATATACACACACATAAAATGGAAAATGATAGAATTTATGTGATTTGTGAAGGACTATGGACATGTAGCATAAAAGAATTGCAGTCGACACTGCAATTACGTACACACTGTACATAATTGAAAGATGGTTTTATGTTTTTATGTATTGTTTTGTCTGTTTAAAAAAATAAAAAATTTATAAAAAAAACTTATTTAAAAAAAAAAGTCAAGATGGTGCCTTCAACCCCACAAGTGCCTTTTTATACAATGTGGAGTTGGCATCCTGATTTATTTTGATGGCAAATTTTTAATCATGGGTAGTCCTCGAGATAACGACCGTAACTGAGCCTGCCCATTATGGTTGTAGGTCATGAAGGTTGTAAGACAAGTCAGTCACGTGACCGATCTGATTTTCAACCTTTTTCCAGTGGTCATCAAGCAAACACTGCCGTTGTTAAGCGAGCCCATTATTTGCTAGGGACGGTATTGCCAAAACCCAGAAATAAGTTCTGGTTTTCAGCAAAGCGTGGTCACATGGCCGTGGGAGTCACATGACCATTGGGGGCGTGACTGCCAGAATTTTGGCACCGGGTTGCAATTCCCTTGTTCCAGGTAGGTCGTAAGTTCAGGACTTAACTGTATTTTGTTGATATTTCTCCTTAAAACATGAAATGTAATAAAGATACTTTTGAAACTATTTTAGCATGATCACATTGATTTTTAAAAGTCCATTCTGATAGGAAAATCTGGTTAAGTGCTATTACAACGAACTGGATCTGTTTTTGCTGTGATCTGTTGGTCACGTCCTGCTGGATTGGTCCTAAAACATGATTGAAATGAGCTATAACATTTCCAGGTTGTTTGTGTCTTTTTTCTATGCTTAAAGAAAGATTTTTAAAGGCTATCTTTAATTAGTGAATTCTATAGTATTTGTTTACTGGAGTCTATTTTTATGGTGTATGGCTATTGTGTGTGTGTGTGTGCGTTTTTAAAAAAAAATCAGTGATTTGCATGTAAATTGCCTCTTTTGGAGAGATTTGATATCTGTAAATTATGGTTTTTCAGTCCACTGAATTATTTTTTTAATGATAAGGGTCTAAAAATATCTGATGTTTATAGAAACATCGACATTCCTCTTTAATCAAATATTGTGACGCTGGTTGTACTGTACCAAATAAAACTCTTTCTGCCTCTGAATTCTAATTGTATTAAGTATAAGTGTGTGTTTGTGTGTTTGAGTGTGTGTGAGTAGTTCCACTTTAGACATGAATTCCAGCCGGGTAGCAGTTGAGTTGAGTTCTAGTTCCACCTTAGGCATGAAAGCTGGCTGGGTTGCTTTGGGCCCAATACCAGGAGTTCTAGTTGAGTTGAGTTCTAGTCCCGCTTTAGCCATGAAATTCAGTTGGGTGATTTTGAGTCAATTACTAGGAAACTCTGAGTTCTAGTCCTGCCTTAGATGGGTGGCTTTGGGCTGATCACCAGGAGAATGAGCGTTCTAGTCCCACCTTAGCCTTCAAAGCCTGCTGGATGGCTTTGGACCCATAACTAGGACACTGAGTTCTAGTCCTGCCTTGGACATGAAAGTCAGCTGGGTGGTTTTGGGCTGACCACCAGGAGACTGTGAGTTCTAGTCCTGCCTTAGACATGAAAGCTATCTCAGTGACTGTGCTAATCATCCAGAGATGGTGAGTTTTAGTTCCACCTTAGGCATGAAAGTCAGATGATCATCAGGAGGCTGAGAGTTCTAGTCCCACTTAGTCCTGAAAGCCAGCTAGGGGGTCTTGGGCCAATTACTAGGACGCTGTGAGGCATGAAAGTTAGTTGTGTGATTTGGGGCCAATCACCAGGCGATTGTGAGTTCTAGTCCTGCCTTCGGCACGAAAGTCGGTTGTGTGACTTCGGGCTAGTCACAGTCACTCAGCCCAACCCACCTCACAGGGTTGTCGTTGTGGAGAAAATAGGAGGAGGAAGGAACAGTAGGCATGTTGACGACCTTAAGTTACCTATAAATTAATAAAGGCGGGATAAAATTTGATCCAGCAAGCAAATAAATATCTGGCCGTTCTCAAATCTTTTCCTCTTTGTCTTCCTTTTAGCACTTTGTTAACCCCTTGCTTGCAAACAGCTTTTGCCTGTAAGCCAGATTTCACAGGAACCTCCAAGAAAGTCACCCAAATCCAAAACCAAAACCTTAAGAGTCTTAATTCTGGAATGTTAACCATCAACCAATCATCTATATTGGGTCACCAACCTTTTGGACCTCAGGGACCACCGAAACTCATAATTTTAAATCCCACGGACCAGAGACCCTGAGAAAATCCCCCCAAAATTCTGCAGGAAAATTCCCCATCCCGTTTTCCTATGGATCAATTGTTCTTTATTTGGGATCACAGGATACCATCTCCAGCTCCGTTCTCAGGGGGAGAGAGAAAGAGAGACTTTTGGCTTCATGCAAGGAAAGCAGCAGAAGCAGCAAAAGTCTTTCTTTCTCTCCTCAAACTCCGCCAAGAATGAGTCTTTGATGGCGCAGCCTCTTGGAGCAGGAGGCCTTGCAGGGTCCCAAAGACTCATTTCTGGCAGAGTTTGGGAGAGAGAAAGAAAGACTTTTGCTGCTTTCCTTGCCTGCAGCCAAAAGCAGAAGAAAGAAGTGGAAAGAAGCAGCCCGATGGCCAGACAAGGCATGTGGGGCAAGTGGGGCAAGTTCCCCCCTTTTCCCCCTCCCCTCACTACCCCATGTTGTGTGCAATGCAAGCCTTGTGTTCCCGCGGGCCATTTGGGGGTGGCGCTGCCTTGTGTTCCCATGCAGCCTGGATTAATTGCTTTGGGGGTGACATTTCTCTGCGGACCACCAAAATTTTCTCACGGACCACCATTGTTCCCCGGCCCACTGGTTGGCAACCACTAATCTATATGACCTAAATGCAAGGCTGGGATTCAACCGGTTCAGACTGGTTTGAGGAAGCCGGATGTTAAATTTACATCTGGTTCGCTGAACCGACCAGCTGGCCCCACCAACCCCTTCCCTCCCAGGAGTCTCCACGTGGCCCATTTTGGATGCAGGTAAGTGCAGGGTGTGCGCGGAGGCTCTGGGAGGGTGAAAAATGGGCCCTCTGGAAGTTCGGAAACAGGCCTATTTCCAGCTTCCCGAGGGCCTCCAGAGCCGGAGAGAACACACAACCATCGGTTCGCAAATGGAATAGAGCTGGAAGGGACCTTGGAGGTCTTCTAGTCCAACCCCTGGCTTCGGCAGCGGACCCTATACCAAGGGTGTCAAATTTGATTTCATGGAGGGCTACATCAGGGTTTGTTTAATCTTGGGGAGGGGGGCAGGGGGCGGGTGACTGGGCTGGACTTGGCCAGCTCAATGTCACTTGTGTCAGGGCAACTATGGTGGCCAAGGGCTAAGGCAGGAGTTCCCTGAGACCTTCCCACTCACTCTTTATAATCTCTTTCTTTTTTCTTTCTTTCTTTTTTCCTTCCTTTTTCTCTTTCTTTCTCTTTCTTCCTTCCTTCCTGCTTTTCTCTTCCTTCCTTTTTTTCTTCTTCCTTTCCTTTCCCTTCCTTCCTTCCTTCCACTTTTTTTCTTTTTTTCCTTCCTTCCTTTCTCTTCCTTCCTCTTTCTTTCTTTCTTTTTTCTTTCTGTTTCTTCTCTTCCTTCCTTCCTCTCTCTTTCCTTTTCCTTTCTTTCTCTTTCCTTCCTTCCTCTTCCTTCCTTCTTTCCTTCGTTTCTTTTTCTTCTTTCTCCTTCCTTCCTTCCTCTTCCTTCTGTCCTCTTTTTTTTTCTTTTTTCTTTCTTTCTTTCCTTCCTTTCTCTTCCTTCCTTCCTTCCTTCCTCTTTTTCTTTCTTTCTTTCTTTTTCTTTCTTTCTTTCTTTCTTTCTTTCCTTTCTTTTTCTTTTTCTTTCTCCTTTCTTCCTTCCTTCCTTCCTTCCNCCCCTCTTTCCTTCTTTTTCCTTCCTTGCTCTCTTCCCATCTTCCCTTCTTTTTCTTTCTCTTTCCTCTTTCCCTTTCTTTTATTTTGTTCTTCGTTTGGTTTGCTAGCCCTCTGCCAGCCAAAACGGAGCTCAGAGAGGCCGTATGTGGGGGCGCAGGCCACTTTTTCAGCCACGACGGCCTCTTGCAGCCCTCTGCCAAAAAAAGGGAACTCCATTCTCACTGGTAGAGAATTGCAGGAGGCCGTCATGCCCAGAAATGGTGCCTGGCTGTGCTGCGATGTGCGCAGTCCATATGAGCCGTTTTTGCTGACAGAGGCACCACAGGCCGGGCCTTGGCTGTTTCCAGGCTGTCCCCATAGGCCAGATCTAAGCTCCCTGCTGTCTGGATCTGGCCCATGGGCCTTGAATTTGACACCCCTACCCTATACCAGTGATAGGGAACCTTTTTGTCGTGGTGTGGTGAAAGCGTGCCAGCACCCACAATGCAATGCGCCCCCCCGGCCATGCACCCGCAACACCCCCCCACCCCCTTACCTGCATTGCGCATGCACATGCCTCCCAGCTGATTTTCGGCCTGTTTGAAGCCGTTTTCACCCTCCCGGAGGCTCAAGGGAAGCCTCTGCAGCCTCGGGAGGCTGAAAAACAGGCCTTCCGGAAATACTGGAAGTACTGAAACGGGCCTGTTTTTCAGCCTCCAAAGGCTGCAGAGGCTTCCCTTGAGCCCCGGGAGGGCAAAAACGGCCTCCCCCGGGCTCCGGAGGCCCTCCGGAGGCTAAAAATGGGAACTTCTGGTATTTCCAGAAGGCCCATTTTTCAGCCTCCCGAGGCTGCAGAGGCTTTCCTCAAACCTCTGGGAGGCAAAAAAAATGCCTCAAATGGACCTAAAATCAGCTGGAAGGCATACACATGCGCAGTGCAAGTAAGTTTGGCTGGGGCTCGTTTGCCCATATAAACGGCTCTGCATGCCACCTGTGGCACTCATGCCATAGGTTCAGGGGTGGGATTCAATTTTTTAACAACCAGTTATGTGGGCGTGGCTTGGGTGGTGGACATGGCTTGGTGGTCATGTTATTGGCTGGGGGTGGCCAACTTAATATCACTCACATTGAAGCATGCATCTTCTCGCCTGGCCTCTCATGATTGTAGGGATGCTGCAACAGTCATAAGTGTGAAAAACAGTCATAAGTCACTTTTTTCAGTGCCATTGTAACTTTAAATGGTCACTCCACACAAGCAAAGTACCAGCAAAGGAGGGGAAAAAAAACTCCAGAGAAGTTCCTGAGACAGGAAGTCTAGTCCTGCCAAGAATGTAATAAGGGTTAACAGAGAGGCAGTTTCTGTAAGCAACACCAGAATGTTTCCTTCCTGCCTTCCTTACAGGATTAGGCCAGTAATTTCTTCTAAGAATCGGTTCTCTGAACTGCTTAGAATGTTAAAAACCGGTTCTAGTGAATAGGTGTGGACTGGTAGAATCCCACCCCTGTATAGGTTCATCATCACAGCCCTATACCCTTTCAGACAAGTGGCTATCCAGTCTCATTTAGCAACAAAAACGTGGGGCTGAATTACGAACTAAATTGTATTCCCTTAAAGAAAGACTTCATGCTTGGCTGCCACGCCTTTTTTTTAAAAATAAGGGTTTTGCTTTTAATCTGGCTTATTTTTTACACCCCTCGGGAATGGCAAAGGTGGGAAAAAAAAATCAGGGTTGTGAGGTGGTCTCTCCCACGCTTTCGGCAAGATATGGTTTAGTCTTAAGCAGTATGGAATCACGCCACTGTTCATAAACCAGCGTGTACGTTTCCGCTCTTCGGACGGTGAACCGATACAACCGATCGGACAAGAGGTTGTGGATTTCACATGTGTTGGAGGTGACTGGCATAATTCCACACTGGACTCGCTCTTGAGGAGTTCTGGGCTCCAACAGCCGAAACTGGAGTTCAAACTGATCCAGCTGGGACTGCTGGCTCGTGATCAGCCATTTGAGGCTGACCCAGTCCTCATGGGCCGCAGATTCCCTCCGGTCAAACATCACGGGCATCTTGGTACTCAGGACTAGTCTGATGTGAGGGATTTTGGTGATCCCAACATCAGAGACCAGCCGGTGTTTGATGTACAAGCGTCCGGGGACCAGCATGGCCAGGAAATAATCCATTTGTTCTGAAAGTTTGGAGAGCTTCTGCTTGACCGTGTCCCACCTGGAAAGGAATGTCATCATGTCATAAGTCTCCAGAAGGTGGACCAACTCCTCCCGACCTCTCTCTAATTCTTCTAGCAGGTCAGACAGGAGCAGCAGCTGAATTTTGGTCTGGATGGTGCCCACTTTTTTCATCCTTTGGAAGCGCCAAGGATCAATCAGTTGGAACATGGTGGTGGGAAGCATCAGGTGGTTCTGATCACCCAGAGCCAGGTGCTTGGGCAGGATTTCGAGGTAGTAGGAGCACTTCTTGAGAAGTTCGATCCGTTTGTGGTGCCGTCGGAGAAGGTGGAGGCTGAGGTCCGCATGTAGGAACTCCAGCACCATGTTCTTCCTTTCCAAGTAGATGCTCCAAGCTTCGTTCTCACGCTCTTCGTCGTGGTATGCCATGGTTGGGAGGTTGGCTCCTAACTTGTTCAAGTAGACGTCAATCGTTCCAATGTTCATCCTACCTGGGCTGGAAGAAGCAACCACAAAGGGAAAACAAACAAACAAAGTAGGGTCATCTTTCAGACATCTATGTATTTAGTGTATGGCATTATAGAGATCGTGCAATCAAATTTAGTCCACTTAAAGCGTCAGCAAATATATACAGGTGCCCTGTTTCCCCAAAAATACGACTTATCCTGAAAGTAAGTCCTAGCTTGATTTTTACACATGCACCCAATATAAGCCTTACCCTCAAAATAAGCCCGAATTAAGATTCCACCCACTCCAGAGTGGACGGGTAAATATTAAGCTAGGTTGGGGATGGTGGGGTGGAGCTGCCCTACTACTTACCTTTGGACAGTTGTAGCCGGGTGTCGCACACCCTGACACCTGCCTTGCTGGTCCATTTCTTCTGCAGACGGCAAGGATGGGAAGGCTTTCCTGAAGGCCTCTGGAGCTGAGAACAAAGTTCTGGATTGATCCAGAGCTCTGTTATCCCCTGCAGAGGCTTTTGGGAAAGCCTTGCCGGCCGCAGAAGAAGAAATTCCTAAAGGCCTCCGACAACGAAAAGGTGGCCGGGGGCAATGCGTGCAAGTGAGGTTAGTCAGTGGATGGCATCCCCCCGAAAATAAGACCTGGTGCCTTTTTTGGTGGCAAAAAAACATAAGACAGGGTCTTATTTTTAGGGAAACACAGTAGTTCTCGACTTACAACAGTTCTGTCAGCTTTCTGAATAATGCACCCATCGAAAGCAGAACTCTGAGGCAGGTAGATTCCTCAGAAAGAACATGTTCATTGGATACATCATATCAGCATATGAAATTATATATGCATATATGTGTGTGCGTGTGTGTGTGTATATAAAATCTATCATCATCTATGTTTCTCATCTCTGCATCTAGCTATCATCTAGCTATCTACTTACCTCTCTTTCTATACACACATACACACTCACACACACAAATATATATATACATGCACACACATAAAGAGGGAGGGGGGTAGATAGGTAGATGGGTAGGTAGGTACAGCAGATAGATTAGATAAATTAAATAGATAAACAAGGACAGACAGACAGACAGAGACAGATGATAGATGGAAAGATGGAGGGAGGGAGGGAAGGACGGAAGGAAGGAAGGACGGATGGGTGGGTGGACAGGCAGGCAGGTAGGCAGGCTGTTACCGTACAGTCTGATTGGAGTCTGTCTTGGGAACATTTATGGGTGTGAAATTCCCCCCAGATAACTTAACCAGATGCAGACTGTATCACACCTATATTCCTTGCAATAAAAAAACAAAAACAGTTCACACCTGATCGGTGTCATGCAAAACAGCAAGCCACGTGGTGTGCTGAATAAGGCACCACTGGTTAGTTAACAAGTTATTCTATGCCACACATCACAATCATGGCAAGCTATGAAGGAGTAAAGTCAGGGGTGGGCTTCAAAAATTTGAGCAACGTGTTCTCTGCTCAGTTGATGGATGGGTGTGGCCATGATGGGCATGGCCTAGTTGGCCTTCTGCACCATGTGGGGGGCAGGGGGGCATTTTTGCCCTCCCCGGGCTCCGGAGGCTTTCCTCGAGTCTCCGGGAGGATGAAAATGGCCTCCCCGGGCTCTGCAGGCTCTCTACAAGCCGGAAAAGGGCCCATTTCCAGCATTCCCAAACTTCCAGGAGGCCCATTTTTCACCCTCCTCAAGCCTCCGTGTGCCCCCTGCACTTACTTGGCATCCAAAACGGACCACGTGGGGACTCCTGGGAGAGGAGGGATAGGATGGGCGGGGCCAGCCAGGAGTGGGGATTTGGGGGTTCCCCAAACTGCCCAAAATCTTAGCTAGGGGCTCTCCCGAACCCGTATGAACCCTCATCATCCCTGTGTAAAGTTACAGATGACCTAGCAGGAAAGGACAAAGGAATGGGGAGGGAAACCAATAACAATGTGTGAAAACTCCAGAAATGACTCCACAATCCAGGATCAAACACTTCAATAGAATAGAATAGAATAGAATAGAATAGAATAAGGAATAGAAGAGAAGAGAAGAGAAGAGAAGAGAAGAGAAGAGAAGAGAAGAGAAGAGAAGAGAAGAGAAGAGAAGAGAAGAGAATTCTTTATTGGCCAAGTGTGATTGGACACACAAAAAATTTGTCTTGGTGCAAATGCTCTCAGTGTACATAAGAGAAAAGATACATTTGTCAAGAGTCAAGAATCATCAGGTACAACCCTAATGATAGTCATAGGGTACAATAAGACGAGACTAGACTAGACTAGAATGGAATAGAATAGAATAGAATAGAATAGAATTAATGGAATAGAATAGAATAGAATAGAATAGAATTCTTTATTGGCCAAGTGTGATTGTCTTTGGTGCATATGCTCTCAGGGTACATAAGAAAAAATAAAATACATTCATCAAGAATCATAAGATACAACATTTAGTGATAGTTATAGGTTACTAATAAGCAGCCGAATTGTACTCGGAAACAAATAAAACAATATAAATTGTAAAGATACAAGCGATACGGTCATAGTCATAAGTGGAAAGAGACAGGCACCAGGAAGTGTTATTATAGTCTAGTAATAGAGGAATAACAGTAATACAGTCTTTGTAAATAAATTGACAGTGTTGTGGGAATTAGTTGTTTAGCAGAGTGATGGCATTCAGGAAAAAACAATTTAAACAAGCTGGAATCTATATCAGCTATACTCTTATATCCAGTTGTTAGCATAGAATAGAATAGAATAGAATAGAATAGAATAGAGGATAGGATAGGATATAGGATAAGATAGAATAGAATAGAATAGAATAGAATAGAACAGAATAGAATGAGGAGAGAATGGAATGGAATAGAATAGAATAGAGGAGAGGATAGGATATAGGAAAAGATAGAATAGAATAGGAGAGAATGGAATAGAATAGAATAGAGGATAGGATAGGATAGGATAGGCTGGGATGGGATGGGATGGGATGGAACGGAATGGAATAGAACAGAGGAGAGGAGAGGATAGAATAGAATAAGAATAGAATAGAATAGAACAGAGGATGGGATGGGAAGGGATGGAATGGAATAGAATAGAACAGAGGGGAGGGGAAGAGAGGAGAGGAGAGAATAGAATAGAATAGAGGAGAGGAGAGGAGAGGAGAGGATATAATAGAACAGAACAGAACAGAATAGAAAAGAATTCTTCATTGGCCAAGTGTGATTGACACACAAGGAATTTGTGGACATTACGGCAGGGATGAGAAAGCAACACACCTGGTGTGTGAAATACCCACAAATAGCCACAGGGCCAGGTTTATACAGCGGAAAAACATCATGGGGGTTAAACACTGAGCAAATGGTGGTTCTAGCCAAGCTTTAGGTGGGAGGGCAGCGAATTCAGCCTGCTCAACAAACCTACCAAAAATCTATTGATACAGATTAACAGAGTTGGAAGGGATCTTGGAGGTCATCTAGTCCAACCTTCCACCCAAGTAGGAGACCCTACACCATTTCTGACAGATGGCAGTCCAGTCTCTTCTTGAAAGCCTCCAGNGCTCTTCTCTGCACTTTTTCTGAAGTCTCAACATCTTTTTTTTATAGTGTGGTGACCAAAACTGGATGCAGTACTCTCGGTGTGGTCTTACTAAGGCTTTACAAAGTAGTATTAGTACCTCTCTTGATCTTGATTGTATCCCTCTGTTAATGTGCTCATGATACGGAAGCTGGCTTGCTAGGACACATAACATTATACTAAGCCATAAATGGGAGTTAATAAACAGACTTGAGTGTAATGCACCTTAGCACAAAAAGTGATTTGCTTCATTTTGGGATCTAGGGCATGGTTTGCCAAGTTTAGTGACTTGAAGATGCGTGGACTTCAAAATTCCCCAGCCAGTCTGGTGCGAAAATTTGCAAGAAATTCTATTTTTTTTTCATAATGATATGCCTCTCTTAGAGCTTAAAACTAGCGTTTTTCAAACTTGCTGACTTTAAATCATGTGGACTTCAACTCCCCAAATTCCCCAGCTAATGTGATGTTAAAATTTGTGAGAAATTCTCTGCCCCCTCCATGATGATATGCCTAGCAATCATCATTAAACTTGGCAAGTTTAAGACTTGTGGACTTCAACTCCCAGAATTCCTGAGCTAACATGACTGGAGGAGGAATTC
>BHFT01054003.1:0-18530 GCA_004320025.1 Laticauda laticaudata
CCCCTCCTCCCCCTGTTACTTATGACAGCCGAAAGATGCAAAGCAAAGGGAGAAAATCTTGAAGGCTGACATTCGGGTCTCCTGCAAAAGAGATGTTAGTCCTATAAAAGATAAAAATAGAAGGTAACAGAAAATATACATAATAGTATTTTTTAGGGTTTATCAGGATGTTTAGTACAAAATGCCTTGATAAGCTTAGGAGCTCTAACATCCTTCTCATTCATCCAATCAGACTGGGAAGGAGGAATATGTTTCCAAACAATCAAATATTGGAGTCGACAACCCCTTTGTTTTCGAGAATCCAAAATTTCTTTAACTTCAAAAAGTTGTTCACCTTCAATTAGCAATGGCACAGGGGGATCGACCTGAGTTGGTCTCAAGTCAGAGGTATGTTCAGATTTTAATAAACTAACATGGAAAACAGGGTGGATCCATTGGAGGGTTTTAGGTAATTTCAGTTGGACTGTCACAGAGTTCACAATTCGTCCAATTGAGAAAGGTCCAACATATTTAGGTCCAAGCTTTTTTGACTTTTGTGTGGTCTGCAAATATCTGGTGAATAAAAAGACCTTGTCACCCACTTGATATGGTTTTTGTGGACTTCTCTTTTTATCTGCAAATTTTTTATGGGCTTGATGAGCATTATCTAATGCTTTACAGGTAACTGGCCAGGTAAGCTGGAGCTATGTTATCCATTCATCTAATGACTAAATGTTATGTTTCTCCTGTGGATGCTCGGATATGGGTACAAAGTCTTGTCTTGAAGCCACTTTAAATGGAGTAAACCCAGTACTACTATGTAGCAAATTGTTATATACCACCTCAGCGAATGGCAATAGGTCAGCCCAATCATCTTGCTGATAATTTATATAATATAAAAGATACTGTTCCAATACCAAGTTAGTTCTCTCACAAGCCCCATTCGTTTGTGGGTGATGGGTGGAGCTTAAGCCCTGGGCAAAGCCCAATAACTTCAAGAACTCCTTCCAAGAACTCCCTCCAAGAACTCCTTCCTTCCAGCTTTGTTGATTTTTATGGCTAGCCAATTTCCCTTGATGGTTATAGAGAACTAGCATGCAATAAACAAGTACTTGTTTGAAAAGCCTTGGTTCTGATTTCTTGTGCCTGTCAGAGACTTTTTTAAAACTTAATGGACAAAGATCTTGGTGAAAAACCCTGGAATCTTGCGGTTATGTATGTTGACAATAGTAAGAGTGCTTTATATACAAAAATTGAAAGATACTCTAATTCCCACAATGGATGGAACTACTGATGGAACTAGCAGAGATGGCTAAATTAACTGATGTAATCAAAGAAAAGAACACACTCAACTTTGTTTCTATTTAGAAACTGCTTTGTTTGAAGTGTGGGGCGAGAAAGGAAACTTTGATTTGGGATTTTGATGTTTAGATAAGTTTGTTGTTATAGAAATGGCTAGTAATGTTCAATATGTAAAAGTAAAAAGATGAAGCTGTAATGTTACTATTTTATTCTATTGCACCAAAACAATTCAAAAGTCAATGCTGTACTTTCTTTTCCCCCTTTCCCCCTACACTTCTTTCTCTCTCCCTTTCCCTTCCCCCTTTTTCCATTATTTTCATTTTAAACTTTGATAAGTTCAATAAAATTGTTAAAAAGAGAGAAGGGACAAAGACCTGAAATGAAAATTTTCAGTTCAGTACAACTGAATAATTCACAGTTGGGAAAAAAAAAGATTTAAACCTTAAAGTCAAAATTATCCAGATCCAGATTTGCTTTTCTATGGAACTGATAACTGGTTTTTAAAGGAATATTTACACCACATGTATGTAGTTACATCTACAAGTTCTGGTCCACATTTTTAGTGAGGCAGAAAATCCCTCATGTTTTAAGAGGAAGACATGTTATTTTGAATTGGCTCAGATTTATCCAGTAGACACAGAGACATTATATGCAACAAGTGAAAATTAGGTGCTGTGTTATATTGCAATTGTAGATAATTTGTGTTTGTCAGTTGTTGACAAAACAACTATCAATAAATTCCTTTTTGATATATGTAGATATTCTAGCTCCAAACTTGTCTGAAATTTTAATAATCCAAGTTTCAGTGTTCACTGCAGTCTTGTTGAGTTATTCTGGAAGTGTTCATTCCTTTACCAACATTGACTTTTTAGATCTGAAAGCAGAATGAACATCATTCAATTTTATTCATCTAGAAATCACCACACAGAAACTGCTATAATGTTATAAGGAACAGGAGTAATATTTAATTTTTGCACTTAGTAAGGATATTATGTCTTGTACTAATAATACTGTGATAAATATGGAAGAGCAAAAGAAGGAATTCTATAATTCATTATTTTGTCATTGTTCTACAAGGTGCATTTTTCTGCATCAGAAATACTTCTGTGCAACAGGACTGAAAATAGGGTACTGTCTAGCCTTTGCTGCACATTTGCCCGATGGATTTCAAAATTGCATGTACAGCAAGTCATCTTAAAAAAGAGCCTAATATTTGTTTGCAGTAGTCATTAAATAAATGAGAAAATAAATCAATGCAGTTTTCTGGTACTACCTAAACAATGCCCAGATCATTGCTCTTTACAGACATTAAGCCAGTAGAAAATCTCAACTGTTTGGAGCCAAGAACTGTACTTGTTGATCCTGCCCATTACAGCCTTCTCATTCCAAACATCTCTGTCTACTCCGCTCTTGGCCTCAGTATGCTGAGATTACCCTACTTAATCCATCTAGGCTAGCAATCAAGGTTTTGAATTGGTTAGCTTGCCAAATATCTTCCTATTTTCTCTTGCCCTTGGCACTATTACCCAGCTTCATACAGATAGACCTCCTAGTTTGGTTTTGTTCCTTTTCTTTAGAAGAAGCCCATGTGATCTCTTCATGTAAATTCCTACAAATAAACATAACACCCACAAAAACATATGATATAAAAGGTCATGTCTATGAATGATTCATGATCTCCTTTTGTATCAGTTGCCTCTTTATATATGGGAAAACATCATAAAGTGCCAAAAGAAATACTTAGGATAATGAGGAGCCATTTGAGGAATGAGGAACACTATGTTCTGAATTATCTCCTGGCTGGGATTTAAAGAGATTTGCTTGCTTTCATATGAATATTGAAATTATTCTCAGACTGTGTTTGAACTTTATGCACAGATTTGCAAATTTTTCCTCCCTCCTGGTATGGAAGTATGACACCAAATTACATTCCAAATTGATATTACCTTGTCTAAGTGTTGGGGGGGGGGGAACACTAATCTCCTTTTTCAGTTTACCGCTTGTAAATCATTCTGATTGGTTTTGTTCAGTTTTCTGTTTTCCTGTGTTTAATGTGAAATCTATCTAAATTAGAACAAGAAGTTACATGAGAGTGTTGTAAAGTGCAGTTACCTTTATGCCACTCAGCACCATGGCAAAAGTAAAATATAAATGCTATGTTGATATCAACTTTTTTTGCAGTAAAAAAGGGATGATTGACAGAAGGAAATATTCCCCCCAGACAATCAAAGAAAATAGAATAGCCATACAATTAGAGGCATCTAGAGATCAGATGCAAATTCTTTTCTCTTTTTTTTGGTACCCAAAATGACTTATAAGATAGAAATTATACACTGAGTGAAATGGGCAAATAGCTCTAATATCTCTGGAATCCTGGCACTTCAGCATTCTTTCTCTGTACCAATGCAATTAAGATGTCTCTTCATTCCCAACATCTATTTCAATGCAACAGAATTGGTACATTCTGGGTCCCTTCAGTTAAACAGTGTGATTTAGCAGACTGAAGAGGCATGCCTCCTCTGTCACGGTGTTTGCCTTTGGAATGAGGTCTCACCCAATATCCAAGTGGTTCCTACCCTACTGGCATTCCAAAAAGCCCTAAAGACTTAGCTGCTTCCCCAGGCTGAGGTAGGATGGTTGGGCTTTGGTCAGATTATTTGATGGTGAAAGTATAGTTAGCTGTATTTGCTTTTGGTTCTTGTTTTTTCCTTTCTTCTTACTCCTTTTATAATTATCTTACTTAATTTTACTAATTTACTACTACTCTTTGATTACTAACGTAGAAGGAACGTGGTGGCTCAATGGCTAAGATGCTGAGCTTGTCAATCAGAAAGGTTGACAGTTCAGTGGTTCGAATGGTTCAGTGGTTCGAGCACTGCGTAACAGAAGGAGCTTCTGTTATTTGTCCCAGCTTCTGCCAACCTAGCAGTTCAAAAACATGTAAAAATGCAAGTAGAAAACTAGGGACCACTTTGGTGGGAAGGTAACAGTGTTCTGTGCACCTTTGGCATTTAGACATGCTGGCCACATGACCACAGAGACAACTTCGGACAGTGCTGGCTCTTCGGCTTTGTAACGGAGATGAGCACCACTCCCTTGAGCTGGAAACAACTAGCACATATGTGCGAGAGGAACCTTTACCTTTATCTTACTAATGTACACTTCCCAGTGTGCATTCAGAGTCAGGCAATGTTTAACTCAAATCAACTGAATAAAATTAATTAAATTTCCATGACATGAAATCTCAGGGTATTTGATCAAGTTAGTGATGTTGAAATGCAACACTCCTGGGTTTTTTAGCAGTATTTGTAAGTTCATGCTCAGCTTGGTATGGTTTCTAATACCAGAACTAAACTAAAATCCTTTCTTATAAACTCAGTGATAAATGTAGTCCCCGACCCAATAGTAATTTCCAATTCAATTAAAGTTTCTTTCTGTATGTAGAATGTAGTTGACTCTTTGATTTTCTTTCATTATTGAGGTGAAGGGTCCAAACCTGGGAGTAGGACCACAGTGGGTGCAGGTTGGAAGAAATTAAATCTTCCTGCCGCATCTGCTTCATTTCAGAAACCATTTGCCCCTTCTGTGCACACTAATTGAAAAGAAAAGGAAAAGAAATTTAGTTGCTGACCTTTCTTCCTTCACTCACTTCTACTTGCCCACATGGGGAGTAGAGACTATGAAGTGTGGCAAAGTTATATGGAAAGCTTAAGTGTCTTAAATGCAGATATGCTGGCTCCAATATGGTTCGAAGGTTGCCTGCCTTTATATTAATATACTTAATAATCATGGGTCCAGCATCTCAATCAAGTGAAAGGTAGGGTCGTAGCCTTGGATTTGTACTCATTCAAACTCTTATGGAGCATATACAGATGAAACTTGAAAAATTAGAATATCGTGCAAAAGTTCATTTATTTTAGTAATGCACCTTAAAAGGTGAAACTAATATATGAGATAGACTCATTACATGCAAAGCAAGATAGTTCAAGCTGTGATGTTGTCATAAATTCAGATGATTATGTTACAGCTCATGAAAACTGCAAATCCACATTCTCAGAAAATTAGAATATTACATGCAATCAGTCAAAAGGATTGTTCATAGAACAATGTCAGACCACTGAAAAGTAAAGCATGAACTCAGTACTTGGTTGGGCCCCTTTTGCAGCAATTACTGCCTCAATGTGGCGTGCCTGGAAGCTATCAGCCTGTGGCACTGCTGTGGTGTTATGGAAGACCAGGATGCTTCAATAGCAGCCTTCAGCTCTTCTGCATTGTTCAGTCTCATTTCTCTATTCTTTCTTGACAATGCCCCATAGATTTTCCATGGGGTTCAGGTCAGGCAAGTTTTCTGGCCAATCAAGCACATGAGTAAGTCACTGAACCAGGTTTGGTGCTTTTGGCAGTGTGGGCAGGTGTCAGGTCCCGCTAGAAAATGAAGTCAGCATCCAATAAAGCTTGTCTGCAGAAGGAAGTATGAAGTGCTCCAAAATCTCTTGGTAGAATGGCTGCGTTGAATCTGGACTTAATGAAGCACAGTGGACCAACCACCAGCAGATGACACGGCTCCCAAATCAACACAGACTGTGGAAACTTCACACTGGACTTCAAGCATCTTGCAGTGTGTGCCTTTCCAGTCTTCCTACAGACTCTGGGTCCTTGTTTCCAAATGAGATGCAAAAGTTGCTCTCATCAGAAAAGAGACTTTGAACCACTAAGCAACAGACCAGTTTTGTTTTTCTTTAGCCCAGGTAAGCCGCTTCTGACGTTGTTTGTTGTTAGGAGCAGCTTGACAAGAGGAATAGACATTTGAAGCCCATGTCCAGGATCTGTCTGTGTGTGGTGGCTCTTGATGCACTGACTCCAGCCCAGTCCACTTCTTTTGAAAGTCCCCAACACTTTTCAGTGGCCTTTTCCTGACAATCCTCTTTCAGGCTGTGGTCATCCCTGCCTGTGCACCTTTTTCTTCCATAGTTTCCCTTGCACATAACTTTCTGTTAATGTGCTTTATACAGCACTTTGAGAACATCCAACTTCTTTTGCAATACCTTTTGTTGCTTTCCCTCCTTATGGAGGGTGTCAATGATGGTTTGCTGCACAACTGTCAGGTCAGTGGTCTTTCCATGATTGTGATTCCTACTGAACCAGACTGAGAGACCATTTAAAGGCTCAGGAACCCTTTCAGGTGCTATGGCTTAATTAGTTTATTAGAAGTGGGACACTTTGAGCCAGAATGTGAACCTTTTCAAAATATTCTACTTTTCTGAGATTGTGGATTTGGTTTTCATGAGCTGTAAGCCATAATCATCTGAATTATGACACATGATGGCTTGAATTATGTTGCTTTGCATGTAATGAGTCATCTCATATGTTAGGTTCACCTTTTAAGTTGCATTACTGAAATAAATGAACTTTTGCATGATATTCTAATTTTTTGAGTTTCACCTGTTCGAGTTTCACATTGACTTTTTAAAATCACCAACTGGCCCTTCAGGTCTTCCAACAATGTGTTCATATCTAACCTTGTAGTAGGACTATTACATACTCCTATTGGCATCTTATGACTATTACTTTGTTCATTGTATCTTATTATTTATTATTGTAGCTGATGATTTGTGATTTATCACTTCGTTGTTTGTTTGTTTTTTGAGAGCTTATGCACTGGAAACAAATTCTTTGTGTGCCCAATCACATATGGCCAATAGAGAACTGTTCTGTTCTGTTCTGTTCTGTTCTGTTCTGTTCTGTTCTATTCTATTCTATTTTATTNTACAGAAGTGAGTGCTAGAGCACAATTACAAAATGTGGCTTCTTTCGGTACTCTGTCTCTGTTATTCTGTTTTCACTCCTGTGGGCACATTGGCAAATAAAATAGGGCAGAAAATGGAAGATAAAATTTCATCCATCCCACCTGTAACTGCTGTCAGCCCAATCCTCTTCTTCCTCTTCCTCCTCCTTCTCCTTGGATTGCAGCCAAGATGCCTCCACCCAAGTTAGTTTTGCTATTTACTGGTAGATCAAGTGAATTTGAAGGCAAGCAGTGCAGAATTTGTTTCAAGACTTTTGTTTTTCGAAGCCTGCGAGTCATACTGTTGCGTAGATGCCATTTTAATGCACTTTACCGCTCTAACATAATGCAAAAGATGTTATGCATTCTTCGACTGTAGTGTGTTCTGATTATGGCTCCCTCTCCTCCTATAGCATAATCCTGGCTCTGGTTAATTAGATTCCGGAAGAAATCCCTTTAGTCTAATGCTTTACTATTGCCCTTCCTTGTCAAGCACAGACACTGATGTTGCTCTAATCAGGAATTCATCTTGCTTACTCTCTGCATCCTAACTGCTCCCTGGAGGAGGCTAAAGTGTGCTTATGCATATTGTAGAGATTTATTCAAAATGTCTGCAGCATGGGCTGTAATTTGAACTGTTCAATCTTTGCCCTGTCCCTTCAGGCTGGCATGATTCGCACGGACAAGGACGAGTATTTCATTGAACCTCTGCAGAAGGGGAAACAGGTGGAGGAAGAAGGAAGGACCCATGTGGTATACCGCAGAACAGCTGTCAAGGGAACATTTCTCAGAAAGCACCCAGACACCCAGCCTAGAGGTAAGGTTACGGTGGTCCTGAAAAGTGATGCCTGAACATTTTCAGATAAAAGCATGTGTTCAGTAGCACCATAGGTAGAATTGTTCAGCTACTACTGCTTTATATCCTTGAGGAATGAGATTCCTTCTTTCTGGTTGTTGTGCTTGAACATTTGTTGCTTAAATGCAATAGAAGACCTAAAAGAAATGGGTTTAGGTTAATTAAGCTTCCTGACATCAATTGTTGTCCTAAATATTTATTTTTTAATTGTCCAAGCAATAAAACAGGCAGTATAGGCCAATTGTGACAAGTTTGAACTAGGGAAATGAGGTCTTTAAAATGCAGGTCCATTGTATATAAATTAACAAAGAATGCTAGATGTGAAAGAACCAGGAACCTCTGTGAATAATATAGGTATGTATTGATAGCACTAGTCAGGCCTTTAGCTGACCTTGGAAAATTTCAAAAAGTATATAGGAAGGCTTCTTGTGTCCCCAGTGGCCCCTTGTATATTACCCATTCCCTCCATTCTCGATATGGAAATCAGAAAGGAAGACACTGTTTATGCATTTAAGTGCAAAAAAAAAAATGCAACTAGCATTTGCTTTTAGACCTGCATACTGAATTTATAAGGATCAAGAGTTGACCTGAATCAGCATAGCCATCTCCAGATCCCTCTGGCCTTGCAGGGTTCCATGCATAGATTGAATGTTTGAACAGAATTGTTGCAAAAGTTTGTGTGGCTGAAACAATCAGCCTAGCTTGAGCACACCAGATTGATGTGGTCAGAGACATTATTCAGGCTGTTCCCACCTTTAGATATTGATTCTGAACTGTTTCATAATCTAGTGCTGATAAATCAAGACTCACACAGTATGCTTGAATTGGCCCTTAGGGTTTTGTCCAATTTCAGTACTGGTGAATTGTTTCCAGAGCCTTGTAATTATCTAGGACTGTAAGTAGATGTTTGCTTTCTTCATAATATTATATTTATTCTTGATTGTGCAAAAGTGTATGTGTTTGGAAAAACCCTTTATCTGTTCAGTCTTTCCTTAGATTTGAACATTCTAGAATCCTATCTTGCTGTTAAGAGTTGATCAGAATTAGACTTGGAAAAGTTGTGCTGTAAGAGTTGGTTTATTCTCTGTTGTACATTTTTATAGTGCTCTGAGATTTTTAATAAAATAAGTGTTGTCATACATGAGAAGGGGCAATAGCCCAATAGTCATGCTCATGCATGGCATACCAAAGATACCACTCCCAGTTTTGGAACTTCCAAAAAATAATTTAAAGTGAAACATGATGGGAAAGATTTCTTGGGCTTGATGGGTGAACGTCTGATGTCAGTCATAGTTTCCTATATTCCAGTAGCAAATTCATAAGAACTGTTACAAAGCAGATGGGTGAGAATCTATTATGCTATTCCTCCACTGTACAATACATGATGTCACATGATGTTAGAGGGACTTGGGTTTGCTAAGTAAAGTGCCAAAGCATAAGTTACAAAGGGTCAAGCTTGGCTTTATAGCAGATAGAAAATACTGAGGAAGCCATGGCATTTCCACACCATTTATCTTGATCTTTCCATCTTCCTCTTCATTTTAGCAGAAATTTGTGTCTCATTGACTGTCCTGCACATCAGGAGCTAGAACTTCACTTATAGTGAAGGGCTTTGTCCCATAAAATAAGATTGGACTACCAATTTAGTTTTCTTCTGAATGGGGTGGCGGGGTGGAGGTAATGTCATCTTATCCTTTAGTTAAAGCAACTAAACAAGCTAGGTGCTGGACAAACATTGAACAAAAAGGTACATTCTGTCTCAAGTCAAACTATGTATCCCTGTAGCCTACAGCCCTGGGGCCAACCCTGCCTAGTGTTGTGTTTTTTTGAATCAGCCAAGCAGCTAAGTGCTACTATCTGTTGAGAACAGACAAGGCTCACATATGAAAAATAGTTGTTCCTGATTCTAATGATTTAACTATATGTAATTTACAATGTGAGAGAGAGTGAATGGAAGAAACAAAACATTGAATAAGTGTTGCTGTACAAGATAATTAGTTCTTTGTTTTTTTTTAAAATATAATTGTTTACTAAATACTTTTTTGGGTGTGATTATCTGATTTAGCTGCTTTGTTATTTATTTATCAAATGTAGAGGTGAAACTCGAAAAATTAGAATATCGTGCAAAAGTTCATTTATTTCAGTAATGCAACTTAAAAGGATGACCTTAACATATGAGGATAGACTCATTACATGCAAAGCAACATAATTCAAGCCGTGATTGTTCATAATTCGGATGATTATTGCTTACAGCTATGAAACCCCACAATCCACAATCTCAGGAAAAGTAGAATATTGTGAAAAGGTATCAATATTCTAGGATCAAAGCTGTCCCACTTAATCAACTAATTAAGCCATAAACACCTGCAAAGGGTTTCCTGAGCCTTTAAATGGTCTCTCAGGTTGATTCAGTAGGAATCACCAATTGTGGGAACAGACGCTGACCTGATAGTTGTGCCAAGCAAACCATCATTGACACCCTCCAACAGGAGGAAAGCAACAAAAGTAATTGCCAAAAAGACAGTTGGATGTTCTCACAAGTGCTGTATTCAAAGCACATTAATAGAAATTATGTGGAAGGGAAATACTATGGGAAGAAAAAGGATGCACAAGACAGCAGGGATGAATGACCACGCCAGGAGAGGTGTTCAGGAAAAGGCCATTTAAAAGTTTGGAGACTACAAGGAGTGGACTGAAGAGCTGGAGTAAGTGCATCAAGAGCCACCACAACAGGAACAGATCCTGGACATGCGCTTCAAATGTCGTATTCCTCTTGTCATAAGCTGTCTTGGAACAACAAACAACGTCAGAAGACATATTACCTGGGAAAAGAAAAACAAGAACTGGTCTTGTTGCTCAGTGGTCCAAAGTCTCTTTTCTGATGCGAGAGCAACTTTTTGCATCTCATTTGGAAACCAAGGACCCAGAGTTTGAGGAAGACTGGAAAGGCCACACACCTGCAAGATGCTTGAAGTGCAGTGTTGTGAAGTTTCCCCACAGTCTGTGTTGATTTGGAGCCGTTCGATCTGCTGTGGTGTCACTGTGCTTCAATTAGTCCAGAGTCAACGCAGCCTGTCTACCAGCGAGATTTGATAGCAACTTCATACTTTCTTTCCACAGATGAGGCTTTAGGGGATGCCTGACCTTTGACATTTTCCAGGCAGGACTTTGGCACCTGACCACACTGCCAAAAGCACCAAACCTTGGTTCAATGACTGTAGGGATTTTACTTGTGCCTTTGATTGCGCCAGGGGAAAAACTTTTTCCTGGGGAAACCTGAACCCCATGGAGAATCTATGAGGGGCATTTCCAAGAGAAAGATGAGAGACATGAGACCGAACAATGCATAAGAGCTGAAGGCTGCTATTGAAGTCTCCTGGTCTTCGCATAGCCAACCTCAGCAGGTGCCACAGGCTGGATAGGCTTCCATGCCCCACCACCCAATTGAAGTCAGTAATTCGTTGCAAAAGGGCCCAACCAAGTATTGATCCATATTGCGTCCTTATATTTTTCCAGAGTCCGATATGTCGTTCTGTGTACAATCCTCGTTTTACTGATTGCATGTAATATTCTAATTTTTCTGAGAATTGTGGATTTGGGCGTTTTCATGAGCTATAAACCATAATATCTCCAAAGTATGATGACAAATCACAGCTTGAACTATCTTTGCTTTTGCATGTGATGAGTCTTATCTCACATATTAGTTTCAACCTTTTACAGATGCATTACTGAAATAACATGAACTTTTGCACGATATATTTATTTTTGACTTTCACTGTATATAGCTTGCCCAATTAATTTGCAATGTAACTGGTTATAACAGAAAATTTGACTTTGGGAGGCAGATGGGTAAAGAGCTAGACAACTGTCTGATGCAATGAAATCTGAGTCTAAAGTGAGAGCTGGGGATAATGAAAGCATCTGGAGAAGGGATCTTCCTTACTTTTGGGAGAATGAAAGGTTAAAGAAGCGGAGAGGTGCTTTCAGGATTTTGCAAGATTTCCATAACTGTAACCTTGTTTGTTTGTTTCGATCAGATTTGAACTCATGCGACTTCCTCCTTTCTCAGCCTGGTGCTTTGCACCCTAAGACCCAATACAGGGCCTATATTAAGCCCATGCTCACAACTGCACCAACAGATGGAAAGAGGATGTAAAAACTGGAGAGAAACACTTGCCACTCCGTTGGTTAACGCGATGCATCTGTTCTGTACTCACCTGCCTCGTTTTTCATCCTCTCCAGCATATCCGTCTATTGACATTTCATCGTCCCGAGCATCCGATTCTATTGACAGTTTCCATCCGCTCTCAAAAAGGTTTTGGAGCTGCCTTCAAAAACTTTTGAAGCCGGAAAAATGTATCCAACGCGTTCGCGTTCTGATCTGCTAGGCATATGGGCGGACATCCATTCTGCATCTGTCGGCATCCGTTAGCGATTCCGCTACATCCGCTAGGCATCATACGCTGCGCATTCGCGCAACTCAAATATCCGCCTCCATGAGGAAAGCGGACACGAGGGAGGAAAGTGGAACGGACGTGGAACGGATCGACTAGCATTAGTGGCACAGACGGCGAAGATGAAAGCGGATGCAGACGCAAGACAAGCATAAAAACGGAAAAACGTTTGCAGAGGGACCTATCCACTCTCATCTCGCTTCCATCCGCTAGGCTTCCGTTCCACATCCACTTCCAGAATTCGGGGCACTTTTGAGAGCAGGGTAACAACAGATGGAACATTTCTTCTCGTCCGGCTGTGTCCTTTTTACAAATGTTGCCATCCGTCGGCCAGTGTGGACAGGGCCTTTAATCGTTAAATTTGTGCTGAAGCCAAATGATAAGGTTTCCCATGTAGCACATTTTTGTTATTCTTCTAATGCAGATTGTTGGGTTAATAATGTGTTGATGCAAATTATTTCAGTGTTAGACAAATATTTAACTGCCACATATTTTTCTCCGAAACAAAAGAGTTTGAACATAATTCATGCCTTATGGCATTACTTTTAAAAATCTTAGTTGTTAAAATAAACAGAAACAGAAACAGCACACAGCAAACAGAAATTCCACAAAACAGTAAGATTTCCTATTGCAGTTGATAGAATTGGTCAATATAGTCTTTGGCACCAATGTCTCAGAAACACTAGCTGAAATCCAGGATATGTAATGCAAATTATTCTCAAGAGTTATTTGAAATGCTAACCCATTTATTAATGCACTGTTGACCAAATCTTCGTCCTGTTTCCTTTGGGCAAAGTAACCTGAAGCCAATGCAGTGGGGGATTCAATTTTTTTTACTACCTGTTCTGTGAGCATGGCTTGGTAGACATAGCAGGGGAAGGATACTGTAAAATCTCCAGTCAGAGGTGGTATTTGCTGGTTCTCCGAACGACTCAAAATTTCTGCTACCAGTTCTCCAGAACTGGTCAGAACCTGCTGAACACCACTCTGAGCCAATGGTGTTACAAATTAAACTGAATACTTTTACTATGTACATTTGATGAAAAGCATAAGAAGTCTATATCAGACCAGAGCTCTCTGGTAAACAATAAACAATTAAAACAAATACAAAATGCAGTAAATGTAGTTTCTTCCTGCTTGTGACATGCTTATCTGCAGTTGGTATGCCATGGGAATTGTGATAGTCTTCTAATATCAAGTTTATATGCTTTGTTTGTTTTGTTGTTCGTTCAGTTCTTATCTGGGTTATTCATTTTGATATTCTTGTATCAGCTAGCATTGTTGGATGGTAATTGCCATTAGTTAAGACTTGCCTAAGATATCTGGGAACCAGCAAAGGATTTGTGTGGAAGAAATTCAAACATCTGTCCAGCTCTATTTTGTGCAGGAGGATGAAGTTTAGAGTGTCTCCTGAAGTAAGTTTCTGGGATGCAGATGCCTACTAATTTTTGTATATTTATAATTCTCATAAGAATTAATTATGACACATTTCAAGAAAAAAAGGAACATAGTAGTACATTTGACTATTGTTCAAAAAAGGCACTGGTGAAAATTGGCTTTTCCAACCAAAAGATCAGGCAGGGCAGCCTGTAGAGTGAATAGGAGAAGATTTGAATATTGATTGTAAAACTAGGGCTTGCTTCTATAAGGTAATAGTGAACGGAATTCTTTCATTATGATTTTCTATCTTTTCTTTAATAAATATTACTTATCATAAACTCTTGGAATTTTGTGTCCTTGTCTAACTGATTCCAGTCTGGGATACTTCTTCTAGGAGAAGAAAAGTAAAAAAGGAATACTATATTGACAATATCAGAACAGCCTCTTGAAATTACAGTCTTCAACATAATATAGAAATCAGGGATAAAAACAAATCTCTTCTGAGCTTCAGTTTTCTATTAATCTTTTCAAATCCAGATAATTAAATAGAAACCTGGTCACCTTTGCAATGCAATACTTTTTCAGTTTCAACCTTTCTGGTTTTTATGGTATTGCTTATCTATTTAATTAGGAATAAAGGAATAGCAAGTGGCCACAACCTTAAACTTAGACATTAGATACTTTACCTTTTTTAAATCCCACCTTTATTATTCTTATAAACATCTCACATCTCATTGACTATATCTAATACTTCTTTTTCCTCCTATTTTCCCCAAGCAAATCTGTGAGGTAAGTTGGGCTGAAAGAGGGGGAGTAACTGGCCCAAAATCACCCAGCTGGTTTTCATGTTTAAGGCGAGCCTAGAACTTCCAGTCTCCTGGTTTCTGGCCTGGTTCAACTGATTCTCTTATTGTGTTACTGTGCCCACAGATTGTAACCTAAAACTAATGTAGACGCTACACGTGCTTGCAAAGATTTGTCTATCTGTTCTTCACTGTCCTATACTCTTTTATTACCCTATGCATAAAACTGTATTTTATGTTTTCCGCAGAACTTCAGTGAAAACACAAGCAAATTAACAAAACAATTCCTATTGTTGACTTCCAGACATTTTATCTTTGAAAGAAATGCTATGTAGTTGAAGAAAACATAACAGCATAAGATTGTGTCAGTCTGGAAGTCATTTTAACATAAATCAAAATGTTTTATAAGTTAAAAGAGAAAAGAAATGCATCTTGGCAAAACAGTCTGGTTTTAGTTTAATGTCAGTAAAAGGCTTAAGGTTTTAACATTTCCAGGATATATCTCACGATGGTATTTTGTTAGTAGGCTGGGGAATACAAGCATTCCGAATGAGTATCAATCTTAATAGTTCAAATGCAACACTAATATATTTATGCCAAACATCATAATAAGTGGGAAAATGAAGTAAAATAAATGATATGAAAGCAACTGTTGCATTAGTATGTAGCTGTGGTAGCCAAATGCACCGAATAAACTTAATATGTTTCTCATAGGTTCTAGTATGAGAACCATTCCAAAACTTCCTAAGGACAGCAGTGAGATAAGAGTGGCGTTTCTGATTCATGTATTTTTTTTATTTTAAAAAGAAAGGCTTATTTCACACTGCAAGTAATAAATTTGTGTCATACAATGCATATGCCTTCTAGTTGGTGAGATACCACACTATTTTGGGTTGGTAATCATTTGCTCAGTGATCTGGTCTGCATAGACTAGCATGATCCTGCACAGAGCAAAACTGCCCTTAATTTGTGCTTATTACATTTTAGCTAAAATGTGCCAATAATGACCAATATTGTGATTGTTAGAAGGTGTGATTAAGATTGGCAATGTAGTCTGCACCTGTATTCTGTTAAAAGGTATTATATGAATGGCTTGACTGAGCGTTGATTGGATTGAGGTGGTCAATACATAATATAACAAAAGCAAATATGAATTTAGGAGGCAATTGTAGAACTTTCTAAGTGAGTAAATAGCAATAGCATCTAGACTTAATTTAGGCCCGGTCCCACTGGCCGACAGACGCAAAATGTATGCATAAAGGACATGTACTCTTTCTTCATATAGTTTTTTTTTAAATTTGAGCCTTATTATTGTCTTTTGATGAGCAGATGGCCTCAACATACTTCTTCCATAACTGATCCCTCACTTTTGTATTCAACCTACATTCATTCAGCACCCATTCATTCTTGACCCTAAGTTTTTTTTTTTAGTTCACACAATTCTTAACTATCCCATTCCAACTGCATTGAGATTGCATAAATGGTTTGCTTGACGTACCCAACTCTTTGCTGTTCAACAAAAGTGAACGGAAGCCATTTTTACTTTTTTCAATAAACCTTCATGCCTCTTAAGCTGTCATCCTGTGCAATGTTTTTAACTTCCCTAGGGTATTTACATTACTTTTAGGGAAACAAATGCATCTATTTTTTTCCTTTGTTCCTTTGGAATTCCTAAAATGACTCATGAATTGGCTGCTAGCCATTCTGATTTAAAGAAACTCTGGCGATTACCTTTAAAAAGGAATTATTCCATTAGAAAACTGATGTTTCTTTAAATCTAATCAATATTTGCCTTTCAGTATATAGTCCCAATGATTAATGAGGGTTCTCTTATTGTGCAATCGGGAAAGCAACAATGATTTTTTTTGGGGGGGGGGTGGTCTCCTGTATGATATGTGCATGATAAATACACCTGATGTTCCCTCTCCTTTTTGCAGAATCATGTAGATTTTCCAAGATGTGATGGATGTGGATTTTATTGTGAATCAGCTCCCTAAAATAAGAAGCATAGGTGTGCCCTTCTGAGGACATGAATCTCATGTGATTGTTAGACTAATGCTAACCACACAGTTGAGTGACAAAGCTTCTTTTCCTAAAAAAAGAAAAGAAAAGAAAAAGAAATAAAAATTATACGTCACTAGACATTAGATCTATCACTGGAATTTTCTTTTCATTTCATCACTATAGCAGGTGAGTTGATCCTTTTTCTCTATTTATTTTCTCCTTCTGAGCAAAAGAAAATAAAAACTTTTGATAGACCTTCTCTGTTATTTTTACTACTATTTTTACTATTAAGAGGTGGGATCCATGATCAAAGCTAATGGCTGGATTTGCACATTATATTAAACTTGGTGGCTTAGTTCACAGATGCTGCTGAGCAAAAAGAGCACCTCAAAAAAGATTTACAAAACACAGTGACTGGGTTCACTCAAATGCAGAGACAAAAGCAAACAAATATTTCAATGTGGCAGCCAATGAAGTGACTGACAGGTAAAGAAATGGGGTCCTGAATGAGCCAATGATATTCAAGCATCTTATGGGCTGACATAGTTGCCTATAAATAAAGATGAAAAAATAGAAAAGGGGTTTCATTTCCTCTGCACCAGAAGAAAGCATAAGGGGAAAAAACACTTGTATAAGCTGTTTATTGCAATTTATTTTTAAAACTCATCTTTCAATTTTTGGTCAGTTTGTAAAGTTTCTTAGAATTACATTGACATCTAAGTTCAGGTTGGCTTATATCTTAGAAATCTATCATTATAACTTCCAAGAAACAAACTTCCCCAGGTAAAACTGTAAGACCTATGCTCCTAATGAATAAATTTACTTTGGAAGATTGTTGCATGATAGATTCAGCCACTCTCTCCCATCAGTATGAAAGAGATAAGTGTGTGTGTGTGTGTGTGTGTGTGTGTGTAATCCCACCATCCATCTAGGTAACTGCCCTTGAACATTTAGCTGCTGTGCTCTGTATGATGAACACTGCAGGATCTTTCACAGTGGCATGTATGACTGAATGAGCTTTGCTTAGCAGACATGTAATCAAGATGGTGGGCAAGAAAAAAGCATTTGTGTAGGTCATCTGTAATTACATGCTGGCATTGAAAGATCATAACTTTGAATTCTGGAATTGAATATTTATTTATTTATATGGCCACCCTGCTTGCCAAAATGAACTGGGCAGCAAATACAGTAAAAGAATTATAAATCACATCACATAATCTAAACAAAAAAGAAGAAACTGCAGCCAACCTCAGAGTAATAACTAACTACCAAGGCTTCACAAATTTGCCAACCCCCAAGCCTGGGTAAACAATCAGGTTTTAGGTGCTTTACTGAAGACCAGCCGTTTGGGCCCAATCTAATATTGGTAAGATGGGTCATAGGGTGGTATTTCTTACTGTGGTGCACACTGAGGAGCTTTTGTGATGTGTCTGAAGAAATTCCAGCCATTATACCTGTGATGGTGAATCTATGGCATGCGTACCTGAAGTGGCAGGTAGAGCCATCTCTGATGGCAAACAAGCTGTTGGCCAGAATAGGTCCACTGTGCAAGTGCATGCACCTCCCACCAGCCAGCTGATTGTCGGTATCTCTTGCATATGCGCGGGGTTGGGTCGTGCACGGGAGATTCACGCACATGTGCAAAGGCATGTGGTGTGTACAGGGGTCACACACGCATGCGCAGGGGGCAGGGGGCTCATGAGTGCATTGCATTATGGGTGCAGGCACATGAGGAGGAAAAGGTTAGCCATCACTGTATTATACTAGGGAGCTCTTCTGATATTCAGTGCTTGGAGGAAGATTTGTTGTTGAGCTGATGAATAGATTGTTAGCTCACCTCATCATCCTGAGGGACCTAGGGAGTCTTGTTCTCATATTGCATAGCTTATTACCTGCTACCACAGCCAAGCCTGTTTTATATATATATATATGCAAAAAAAAATAAAAAAAATAAAAAACATATATAT
>BHFT01054004.1:0-16963 GCA_004320025.1 Laticauda laticaudata
CAACGGATGGCAAGCTTTTTTGTCCGTTTTACATCCTCTTTGCATCCGTTGGTGCAGTGTGACAGGGGCTTTAGTCCTATAATCCCTTTTATTTTATCTTCTGCCAAGTAGAGTCCAAGTATAACACAGGGAGAATGGTAAGGAAAGAATGCCTTTATGATATTAGAAAATGTATATTTTATTGAGCAATCATTTTACTTTGAGGAAAATGTATTGTGTACATATGCAATGCCTTCATAGAAGCCACATTGAACAAATGAAGAGAAGCCTCATATCTATTCCACTAGTCAGAAAATGGGTTACTACTCTGCTTCCTGGGGCTGCTTTAAATGATGTACATTGACTTTTTTAAAGTGAAGAACCCATTAAAAAAAACTGCACAGTTTCCTGTGTAAAGTAGGTTCTGCTGAGAAAGAAGGCATCACCCAAAAAGGCCCACTGAATTACTTTCCAGGATTAATTTAGTGTTCTTGGGGGAGAAGAGTCTCTCACCTACAGATCTATCCATCACTCTGAAACCTCCCTGGCTATGTACGTCTTCTTGATGAGCATATGTTCATGAAGAAAAGTTTGTCTTGATAGCTTTCCTTGGAATCTAATTAAAGTGCTGACCACTGAAGAAATTGTGTAATATAACCTTAACACAATTGTATAATGAAAGATTGGACAGACATTCATGCTGTTTTTCTAACACATAGGTAATTAAGGGCAAAAATATTATCCTTCAGTTATGAAAACTTCAGTAAATCCCTCCATTTTCAATAGTATTGAAGCAGAATTGTTAAAAAAAGGCAGACGATATTGTTTGACCAAATACCAGATTTTAATCTTCTGAGGCAAGCTTTCATGGCTGTTAAGGGGTTAATTTCTCATCTCACCATAAATCCTGACTTTCCTTGCTCAAAGAGTTTACAAAAAGGAATCAGCAAAGGAAAATATAGGGATATACAGGAAAAATATATTTATTTACAAAGGAAAATATAGGGATATAACTGGAAACATGAACTCAATCCCTGAACATTTTACAAAGATGTTTAATTTTTTTAAATAAATGGTAGGATGAGGGAAAGGAATACCTTATTTAGTTTTCTCAGATTCCTATGCCTCAGATTCCTATGACAGTGATGTTGACCTAATAGACTAAAAATGGAAAACCAAAGTGCAAAACCTCAGGCACCTAAAAATTAAACCTAGCATGTAGGAAGTTATAATATTTACTTCTGTGCCTATTTTGATGTAGTACAGAATTTAAAATGACGTCAATAACTCCTTTTTTAAAGTAAAACACGATCCCATGTGCATAGCTGGCAAATGTACAAAACTCAGTCTTTTGTTGAAAATGGCTTTGCAATCCCAGGTTGAGTGGAATTCAATAGTTTCCAGTACATTGCTTAACCCTCTGCTGAAACCCAGTGGCTTCTTATCATCTGAAGATAATATGGTTGGAGTGAGGGACAAATTGTATTTATTGCCTACTGACTAAGGATAGATTGAAATGGGAATATGCAGGGATCTTTGAGCTACGATTCATAGAGGTCAGCGTTCAACATTCCCAGTTTTATTAATCGTAAATGATATTAAATCTTGCTAGATTAACCTCGTTCATATCACCTGCCTACATTTATTTTAACTTGTCATTCCTTTAGTCCATGAATTCCAAAGAGGAACTGCTTCTCCTTCTAGTACACTGTATTCCTTTGGAGACTGGAATATTGCCTTCCTGTTCTCAGGAGATAAAGACCATGTCACACTGCACCAACGGATGCAAAGAGGATGTAAAACAGAGAAAAACGCTTGCCATATGTTGGTTAATGCGATTAATCCGTTCTGTACTCACTGCGTGCGTGATTCATACGTTCTATCCATCCAACATCCGTCTACTGAGATTTCATCCGCTCAAAATCAAGTTTGAGCTGCACAAAACTTTTGAGCGAATGAACTTTTGCCGCCGCGTCCATTCTAACACTCTGCTACACATACAGCCGGAACAAACGTTTCTAATCCATCGTTGAATTCTGTTACAATCCATGCTGTATCTGCTCGGCACTCCGCTGTGCCGTTGCACTCACAAGTCGCATCTGCTCCAGTGGAAAACAGAAAGAGGGGAGGAAGCGAAACGGATGCAGGATACGTACCGTGCAGCTATTTTTAGTAAGCACAGACATTTAGAAAGGATGAACAGCGCGATGAAGACTCACATATTAAAGCATTAAAAACGAAAAAACGTTCCATAATAGGGCATGGATCTCGGACTATTTTAGGATGTCTAAGGATGTTAGAGTACGTGTAAGACAGGACACTAGAATGAAAAAACCAATATTTCCTATAAAAGGGGAGGAAATTCACCTGGGATCTCACTTTCGTCCCGCAGCCTTGGTGTGCAGACCTCTTCAGCCTTCATCTTCTCTTGCTCTTGCTCCTTCCAGATCAGTTCCAGTCATCTCCACGATGGATTGCACACACTCCTTTTGGTAGCCGCCATCATTTTACCCAGTTGTCAAGCCCTCTTCAGGCTCTTGCACCTCTTCTATGCAAGAAAAAGGGAGGCAAGCCAAGAAGTGCGTGGGGTCTGAAGATGGATCCGAGAAGAGCGGAGTATGGACTGTATAACAATTTGATGTGGAGCTGAGGAACAAGGACACTCGTGCATTCCAGCAACATTCAATGGGATGCCTCCACCATGTTTTTGATGAAAGTTGTGGAGCGGCTGGAACCCAGGTTGACCAAGGCAACACCAACTTCTGGCCAGCCTTGGACCTTGGGCTGAAGGTGGCACTGACTCTGCGCCACCTGCCTCGGGACCATGTACAGGAACATGCAGTACTCCTGGAGGGTGCCACCCCACAACACCACTCAGCAATTGTTGGTCAAAGAAGTTGGGTTGCAGCGCCGATCATCAAGAATACCTGGAGTGAGCTCCTCCCAAGTATTTTGCACCCACTACTGAAGAAAGGCTGGAGAAGTTGCAGAACAGTGGCTTATCAAGAGTGAACTTCCCCCACCACACCATTGGAGCCATGATGGAAGACCCACCATGGCATCGGTGCAAAGACTCCAGCCAACTCCAGGGTCCAATTATCACAACAACAAGGGCTTCTGTAGCTCATCCTCCTTTGCTGCATCCTGCCACAATCTCGTTCATTTGGACACCCGATCCTTACCCAGATGTTGGAGAACAGGCTTGTGGACTGGTCAAACAAAGGCAAATGGTGAGATGTGGAGACTGGTGAAATGGAGGCAAGGATTAAACCTGATAGACACTGTGGTATGTGCCAGGCCCAACAGAGCTCAGTGAAGGAAGAAGCAGCACAACCTCCTTGAAACCACGGTCGAAAACCTCCCCAGCTGGAGCAGCTGGACAGTGGCAAATCAACAGGCATGATAGATCGCTTAATCTCTCCTCTTTTCCTCCTCCCCCCCCCCCGTCTCCTATCCATGGAGGATTTATATGTTTCTCGCAGCATCTAAGGTCTAAATCTTGATATACCATGGCTACCTGTTGACCGTCATGCGTTTACTGTATAGTATCGCATGAAAGAACTTCCATTACAGCTGGTACTCTATATCATACGACTAATTAATCGATGTAACATGCCACTACTATCACTTCGTTCATCGAGAATAATTGTACACTTCTCAGGTTGTATCACACTTGAGGGCCAGGCCGCACCTCAGCGTAGCAGAATCTAGTACTGTAGCACCATCACGCCTAAGCTGAACCCCGCCCCGATGCGAGCCATGTGTGTTGAAGAGAGATAAGCATCATTCACATCCTGTGTTGCCACTCCACTGCTCCAGGCTTGGGGAGTTTCACCAGTGTTTTCAGGAGGTTGTCTGCTCTTCCCTTCACGTGAAGCTCTGTTGGGGCCTGGCACATCCACAGCTGTCTAATTCAGGTTTAATCCTGCACTCCATTCACCAGTCATCATCTCCCCCATTCGGCTTGTTTGCCCAGTCCAACAAGGGCCTGTCTCAACCCACTGGGTAGCGGGGTGCCCATTGCAGATTGTGCAGGATTGCAGCAAAAAGAGGATTTGATGACTAAAGAGCCTGGTGTGTGTGATAATTGGACCCTGAGTTGGCTGGAGCTTGCAGGCCACGTGCTTCCCATCTATGGCTCCAATGTGTGGGGAAGTTCGCACTTCTAGATACCACTGTTCTGCCAACTTTCTCCCGCCCTTCTTCATAGGTGGGGCCACTGGAGGAGCTCCTCCAGGATATTCTTCGATGATGGCCTGCACCACTTCTTGACCACAAAAAAAAAAAAAAAAAAAAAAAAAAAAAAAAAAAAAAACAAAAAAAAAAAAAAAAAAATTGCTGATGGTGTTGTGTGGCACCCCCAGGAGTACTGCATGTTCCTGTAACATGGTCCCCGCAGGCCAGGGTGGCGCAGAGTCAGTGCCACCTTCAGCCCAAGGTCCAGGCTGGCGCCAGAAGTTGGTGTTTTGCCTTGGTCAACCTGGGCTCAGCCGCTCCCACAAACTTCATCCAAACATGGCTGGAGGCATACTCATGAAGTTGCTGGAATGCACGAGTGTCTTCGTTCCTTCAGCTCCACCATCAACTTGTTCATACAGTCCATACTCCGCTCTTTCTCGTGATCATCATTTCAGACCCACGCACTTCTTGGATGCCTCCTTTTCTTGCATAGAAGAGGCTGAAAGAGCCTTGAAGAGGGCTTGACACTGGTGTAAAATGATGGCGGCTACCAAAAGGATGTGTGGACAATCCATCGTGGAGATGGACTGGTGATTGGAAGAGCAAGAGCAAGCAAGGATGAAGGCTGAAGAGGTTCTGCACACCAAGGCTGCTCGGACTGAAAGTGAGATCCAGGTGATTTCCTCCCCCTTTTTATAGGAAAATCATTGGTTTTCACTAGGTGTTCCTTCTACATTACTCTAGACATCCTCCAGACATCCTAAATATCCGAGATTCCATCCCTATATGAACGTTTTTTCCGTCTTTAATGCTTATATAGTGATCTGCATCCGCTTTTATCCTTTCTATGTCTGTGTACTAATGCTGCACGGACGTCCGCATCCGTTTTCGCTCCTCCCTCTTTCTGTTTTTTTTTTTCCACTGGAGCAGATGCGATTTGTGCAGACGCACAGCGGATGCGAGGCAGGCAGATACCAGACTTGTAAACAGATCACGATGGATGTAGAACGTTTGTTCCCTGTATGTGTAGCAGATGTAGAAATGGACCGGGCGCGAAAGTTCATCCGCTCAAAAAGTTTCTGTGCAGCTCAAAACTTTTTGGAGCGGTGAAATCTCAGTAGAGGATGTGTGGATGGAGTAAGAACGTATGAATCACGCACGCAGTAGTCAGAACGGATTAATCGCATTTAACCAACATATGGCAAGCGTTCTTTTTCTCTGTGTTTTACAATCCTTCTTTGCATCCGTTGGTGCAGTGTGACATTGGTCTTTATCTCCTTGAGAACAGCGAAGGCAATATTCCAGTCTCCCAAAGGAATACAGTGTTACTAGAAGGAGAAGCAGTATCCTTCTTTTGCGAATTCATGACTAAAGGGAATGACAAGTTAAAAATGTAGGCAGGTTTGATATGAACGGGTTAATCTAGCAAATTTAATCATCATTTACGAGTTAATAAAACTGGGGAATGTTGAACGTCGACCTCTAATGAATCGTAGCTCAAAGATCCCTGCATCATTCCACATTTCAATCTTATCCTTTAGTCAGTAGGCATAAATACCAATTTGTCCCTCACTCCAACCATATTATCTTCAGATGATAAGAAGCCACTGGGTTTCAGGCAGAGGGTTAAGCAATTGTACTGGAAACTATTGAATCCACTCAACCTGGGAGCCAAGCCATTTCAACAAAAGACTGAGTTTGTACATTTGCCAGCTATGCACATGGATCCGTGTTTTACTTTTAAAAAGAAATGGAGTTATTGACGTACATTTTAAATTCTGTACTACATCAAAATAGGCACAGAAGTTAGAAATATATTTATAACTTCCTACCATGCTAGGTTTAATTTTTAGGGTGCCTGAGGTTTTGCCACTTTGGTTTTCCATTTAGTCTATTAGGTCATACACCACTGTCATAGGAAATCTGAGGCAAGGAATCTGAGAAAACTAAATAAGTTTTCCTTTCCCTCACATCCTACCATTACATTTAAAAAAATTAAACATTCTTTAGTAAAATGTTCAGGGAAGACATTCATGTTTGCCAGTTACCTAGAATACCGATTATCCCTAATTTCCTTCTGCTAATAAATATATTTCTTTCCTGTATACTCCCTATATTTTCCTTGCTGATATTCCTTTTTTGTAAACTCTTTGAGCAAGGGAAAGTCAGGATTTATAGTGAGATGAGAAATTAACCCCTTAACAGCCATGAAAGCTTGCCTCAGAAGATTAAAATCTGGTATTTGGTCAAACAATTATCGTCTGCCTTTTTTTAAACAATTTCCCTGCTCAATACTATGAAAATGTAGGGATTTACTGAAGTTTTTCTAACTGAAGGATAATATTTTTGCCTTAAATTACCTATGATGTTTAGAAAAATCAGCATGAATGTCTGTTTTCCAATTTTCATTATACCAATTGATGTTAAGTTATTATTAACATTTCTTCAGTGGTCAGCACTTTTAATTAGATTCAAGGAAAGCTATCAAGACAAAACTATTTCTTCATGACATAATCTCATCAAGAAGACGTACACTGGCCAGGAGGTCTTCAGTAGTGATGGATAGATCTGTAGGTGAGAGGACTCTTCTCCCAAGAACACTACAAATTTAATCCTGGAAAGTAATCAGTGGGCCTTATTGGGTGATGCCATTCTTTTCTCAGCAAGAACCTACTTTACACAGGAAACTGTCAGTTTTTTTTAATGGGTTCTTCACTTTAAAAAGTCCAATGTACATCATTTAAAGCAGCGCTGCCCAGCGAAGCAGAGTTATGTAACCCATTTTCTACTAGTGGAATAGATGAATGAGGCTTCTCTTCATTTGTTCAAGTGGCTTCTATGAAGGCATTGCATAAGTACACAATACATTTTCTCAACGTAAAATGATTGCTTCAATAAAATATAACATTTTCTAATATTCATAAAGGGCATTCTTTCCTTACCATTCTCCTGTGTTATACTTGGACTCTAACTTGCAGAAGATAAAATAAAGGGATTATTAGGACTACAAGCCCCTGTCACACTGCAGCCAACGGGATGCAAATGAGGATGTAAACGACAAAAAAAAGCTGCCATCACGTTGGTTAACGTGATTGTAGCTCAATGCCTCCGTTTGCTTCTCTCATCCTCCAGGCATCCGTTTAGGACGTTTCATCACTCAGAAAGTTTTGAGCTGCTCAACTTTTGCGCGGAAATGTATCCATTTGTCCGTTCTGCAATCCGCTACGGGATCCGCTCGCATCTGTTCTGCAATCCGTTACGCAATCCGCTATCATCGCTAGGGCATCCGCTGTGCATCGCGCAAACTCGCATCATGCTCGGACACAGGGAGGAAGCAGAACGGACGCAGAACGGATGCAGAAACGGTGGGCAGCAGCGGAAACCAAAGCATGTAAATGGAAAAATGTCCGCAGAGGGGACTATCTCGGATAGTTAAGGATGTTACTGAGGATCCTAAGGTTGCTAGAGATGCCAAAGAGGACATCTATACTGGCTATAAAAGAGGGGAGCAACACATCTGGATCTACTTTCAGACCAGCAGCCTGCTGCAAACATCTTGCAGCCTTCATCTGACTCTTGCTTCTTCCACAGCATCCAGTCTGTCACCCGTGGATCGTAACAGAGTCCTTTTTGGCAAGCCACCATCCTTCTGCAAACAGTGGCGACAGCGCATCTACAGGCTCTGTGAATTCTACTAGCGGGAAGAAAAAAGAGGTGGCCAAGAATTGCGTCTGGGTAGAAGATGGTTCGCAGAAGAGGCAGAGGACGGACTGTAGAACAAGCTGATGGTGGAAGCTTCAGAACGAAGGGACACTCGGGCATTCAGAACTTCATAGAGGATGCCTCCAGCCATGTTTGATGTAGTTGTGGCAGCGGCTGTACACCCAGGTTGACCAAGGCAAACACAACTTCCGCCCAGCCTGACCATTGGCTCAAGGTGGCACTGTTCTACTCCACCTGCGCTCAAGGGACCACCACAGGAGCGTGCAGTACAGCATGGAGGTGCCACACAAGAACCATCAAGCATTGTGAGTCAGAGAAGTGCGTTTCAGGCCATCATCGAAGAATACCTGGTAGGAGCTCCTCCAGTGACCCTCCACGTGAAGAGGCCCTGGAAGAAATTTGGCAAGAGCGTGGTTCAGAGGTGAACTTCCCCGCACACTGTTGAGCCAGTAGATGGGAAGCACGTGGCTACAAAGTCCAGCCAATGGGGTCCATTCTTTCAACTAGAAGGGTTCTTCGCATCATTCTCTTCGCCATGGTCGATGCTGACTTAAAGTTCATGCTACATCGATGCTTTCAGGCAACGGCTCATCTTCAGATGCCCAGGTATACACGCCAGTCACCTCAAGGAGGAGCATGGAACCTGCAACCTCATCGTGGGCTTCCATATCCAGAACCCTCGCCCACGAACACACAAGATGTGCTCCGACTTCAATCGTGGGGATGATGCCTTCTCCTCACAACCTACCTATGAAGCCTACACTTCCAAATAACCTCTACCCTGAGAGAGAGATCTTCAACTACAGGCTGTCCAGGGCAAAGGGCGGGTGGGTGGAGAAGCCTTTGGCATCGCTGGCCAACAGGTCTCAGGTACTTTCACCAACCATGCATCATCGCCAGAGACCATGAGGAAGGATTATGGGAAGTTGCTATATCCTGGCATAATCTCATGTGGCAACGCGCCACCCAGGTTGCCAGAAACAAGGCTCGTGGACCACACAACAAGGGCATATGGGGACAATGGAGCCTGGGGAATGGAGGGCAAGGGCGAAACCTGATAGACACTGAGATGTGCAAGGCCCCAACAAGCCTCCACGTGAAGGTCGAAGAAACACCGCACCTCCTGAACACTGGTGCAACTTCCCAGCTGGAACAGTGGAGTGGCAAGACAGGAGATAAGATGCTTAATGGATGGTTCCTTCAAGCTGTCTCATCACACTGAAGAGATTGGCCATGTATGTTGGGTGGGCCTACAATGAACAGGGGCATTTAATAAAGAGTTGTGTTTATGGTTCAAATGTGTGGATCAATGCTACAATAATAATAACATATGATAATATGATAATAAAGGGCCAGGTGTGGACCTGGGAGGGTGACCATACATCGCCACTATGGCTTGCACTGGAGGTCTCCATTTCTATGCCAACAGGCTATCTATCCATCCAAAGGTATCCCTGCCATCCACTGATATCTTAACCCCATCCCAAGCATTGCAAAGGCTTAAACCATTTCTAAAAGTTTCCACCAAGATTTATTAAAAAAAAGAAATGAGCAAGTGTATGAATCAAAAAATTAAGAAACTTTTAACTAAAAAAACAGAAAGCTTAAAACAAAAAATTAGTCTCTGGCACTCCTCTTGGTCGCCAGTCTCAGGGGTGAAGGTGCAGGTGCTGTGGTAGGTGGCTGGTGCTGGATGTGCTTGTCATCATGCTCTCCAAAGCAAGAAGCAGCAGAAGCCCCAGGCCCAGAGAGCGAGCCCGTGCTGAGAAGCCCGCAGGCAAGAACCAAGAGTGAGCGGCAGGGTGGGGATGAGTAGTCCTGTCCCTCTTGCAAGGGCTGGCAGCAGATGGCTGAGGCTTGCTGTGCATCAGCGATGGTTGTGGGGTTGGCTGGTGGCAAGGAGGGTGGCAGGCACCAAGGCTGGCACGGAAGGCTGCAGTTGAGGCTAGCACAAGGCTGGCAGGAAGCTGGCAGGCAGGCACCAGGCGTTGGCAGGCAAAGGCCTGAACAAGAGGCTGGCAGGAAGGCGTGGCCACCAAGGCTGTCAGGAAAGCTGGGCGGGAGGCAGGCACCAAGGTGGTAAGGAAGGCTGGCAATGTCATTGCACCAAGGCTGGCAAGGCAAGCATTCAACCAAGGCTGGGCAGGAGCCATGAACCAAAGGCTGGGTCAGGCAGACCTGGCTGGCAGCGAAGGCTGGCAGGAGGCATACAGCCAAGGCTTCCAGGGAGGCTGGCAGCAAGGCTGGCAGGCAGCGAGAACAGCAAGGCTGGCAGGGAGGTTGCAGCAAGAGCTGAGAGGAGGCTGGGCAGCAAAGGCTGGCAGGGAGGCTGCAGAAGGCTGGCAGCAAGTCTTGCGGCAGACATGCAGACAGGACGGCAAGGCATGTCGATGGTGTCTGGAAGCAGGTCTTTCCTCTGAATGGCGACCTGGCTTCCGAGTTGCTTCGCGTTTATATCCACGGGGCTGACGCAATGCATCGTCCCCGGCAATGCGCAATTAACGCTCGGTATCCGCTAGTGCTTCCCGCTGTTGGATCCGCTGTGCATCCGCTCTGGCATCTGCTTTCATCGCGTTCTGCGTCATTCTGAGCATCCGCTGTATCCATTCCGTGTCCGTTTGCTGAGGCGCCCCGGAAAGCCTAGCGGATGTACCATCCGCTCCTGTCGCTTCCATCGCTGGGCTTTCCGTTGCATCGCTTTCCATCCGCCCTGTTGTCCTCCTTGCGTCCAGTGTTCTCTGTTACTGGTTATGGCCAAATCTTTTGCCCCTTCTGAGAGCGGATAACACGGATGAACATTTTTTCTCGTCCGTTGTGTCCGTTTTGCATCCGTTGGGCAGTGTGACAGGGCCTTAAGGAGGAGAAAAAGCAGAAGATGCTATAACAGTGATATCAGGGCAGCAATTTATATTAGGAAAAACTTTCTAACTATGAAATAATACCTGAAAACAATATATGAGTGAAGTTGGCCTGGTGTTCAAACTGACTGATATGGGTGTCTCTTATTTATACTGGTACTTTTTGCTGCACAATATCTGAAAGGACTGGCAATCAAAATAAATTGCCCAATTTCTCCCCACTTCACTTCACTATTCCCTTAATTTATTTATAGAAATAAAAAAATAATAGAAGCTGGCTATATTAATTAAGTTCCATTGATTTCACAGTTTATTTATTTATTTATTTGTTTGTTTGTTTGTTTATTTATAAAATTTATATTGCCACCTATTCACACATGGTGACTCATGGCATCTTATCGGAATATAAAAAGATCATATATATAAAGATAAAACTAATCAAAGAATAATCAAATAAACAATGTAATAGCTCCCAAACCCAGTGACAACACATCACACAAGCTATGTAATGGGCTCCATTTTGCTCTGGGTTCCCCAGATCTGCTGGCAGAACTCGGTCTTTGACCCATTAATATTTCTTTTTAAAAAAAAATATGTAGGTAAGGAAAAGGCCTCATGAGTCTGACATTATGTTATCAAAAGTTGATTAAAGTCATTGTAGAACATCATTTATTGTTGCCAGGCACATTCAGGGCCTGGAAAAGACTCTGCTAACCTCCTTTTTTGCCTCTCTGAACCTTTAAATACATTTACATCATCAGTGACACCTAAGGTCAGTAATTCTCTGCAGGCTGTTCCTTGACAGTCTTTCAAACAGTTCTGACAGCTGAGAGTACAGCAGAGAGACTCACACCTAGAAGCATAATTTGAAATGTTAATTGAGAAACACCTCATTGACCTTGGCAGCTTTCATCTTCTACTAGTGAGAGAAGCAAACTGAAGATGAGCTAATAGAAGAAGGCAAAGGATGAATGTGATGAACCTGGATGCATTTTTTAAAAGAAAATGTATTTAAATGGTCTGGATTTATCCATTTCTTAAAATATGAGGAACTTAGATTAATTTAGAGGAACCAAGATCTCTGAGGTATTAAAATCTAGGATCTTAAAAGTAGTTATATAATAATTAATCAAATTTTATCTATTTTTAATTGCCTGATTCTTACTTATTCTTTAACATAATACTATTTTACATGATATTTTAATTCCATCACTGTAAGCTATCTAGAGTTGCCTTGATGAGAAGGAAAGTACAGAAATCTCATTACCAAACAAACAAACAAAATAATGGGTTGTTACTTACAAGGAAAATCTTGTCCATTCTGACCCTCCACAAAGTTACATTACTATGCTGTTTCTCCAGAGTTTTGGAAAGTTATATTGGACAGTGCTTGACAGAAGAAAGAGAAGAAGAAACACAACAGTATTTAGCAAGAGTATTACTAGAGACTCAGTTTAGTCTAGCAGTTATATAGCCCCAGGCTAGAAACTGTAAATTCTAATCCCACTTTAGCCATGAAAGCCAGCTAGGTGATTTTAAGTCAGTTGCTCTCTTTCAGTCCAACTCACTTCATAGGACTGTGATGGGGAGAAAAGGAAGAAAAACAGTATTAGACATTTTTATCATCTTGAGTTGTTTATAAAAAAAATAAAGTTGGGATATAAGTAAATAAAAATAGAGACTGGTAGTAATTGTTGTTTTGCATCTTTGGTGAGAAGTAGGAAGAAAATATTGTCTTGTGTGACTGACACATCTGCCTCCCAAATCATCATGATCCCGGTGAAGCATTGGTTACATCAGTAGCATTTTAGAACATAGTGTGATCTGGAGGTTAAATGGCATTTTTACCTGATTTAAGCAACAGAATTATTTTATGGGAAAAATAAGTGAATAATTCCTTTGAAATACTAAAAAATACCTGTAGCTCAGGTTTTAGATTTTGGCAGTGGTTTTCTCTCCAAGCTTGTTTCAATTTAATTTCTGAATGTTTGATTACTAGACTAGGTAATATCAGCAGGATTTTCTTGTCCTATTCTCCTTAACTTATAAATAATTCCTTTTTCTATCTCAGCTCCTGACGGTTAGCTCTAGATCATCCAGGAAAAATGATGATGATGATGATGATTCTCTATCCTCTCATGGCCATTCTGTATGAAAATCCTTATGTTTTTTTTCCACATATGGATCCACATATGGATTTTACGATTAAACATTTCATTACATTTGGCCCAAATCAGCACAATTATGAGCACGTATAAGCAATAAATAAAAGAGTATAATTCAAAATGCCCTGTATGGATTTGTATGGGGTTCCCCCCCCATGTATTCATTCAAAGGTCTGATCAGCAAATTTTATAGGTAGTATTCATTTACTGACTGCTCAGTCATGAATATTTAAAGTTACAACAAGACTGGAAAAGAAGATTTGAGTCCATCCTCAAAATTGTATTTATTGTAGAATCCCCATGATATACATATAAATAACTACTTGTATATCACTCTGGACAAATAAAAGAATTATGAGTATTTTTCTATGCTTTATTATGTATAAGAAAACCATGCTTTCTTGATTCTTACTCTAGGTTAGAGAACCATTGTGATATGCAATTGATGTCTCTGTACCATCTGATTGTCTGTAACTAATTATTGCAGCTTTTCGTGTACTCATGTAGCTACATGAGTTGCATGGGTTAAATAGCAATCCCTAGCATACCTAACAGATTTCCTCTTATTTTTTGTACAGCAAAATTTGTAACATTATTTTGTATTATTTCTGTCCGCTTAATGTTTTTCCCATGCACTATGATTTTCAGTATATTTTGCATTGTTGTTAGTTAGGATACATTTGACATTCCAGATTAGATGTCTGAAAAGATCAGATAATTTCTATACACACAAAAACACATACCACACACCACACATCTGCATACATATTATCTCATTCCCATACAAATAACAAAAAAATACTTTTTTCATCATTCTCTCGCTCCAATGCCATGCCAAATCATTGCATCCCATTTTATACTTATTTCTGTTCCCTCCACTAAAGGCTCCTTATTTAGCCTTCTTTATCCACTTCCATTTTTTTTGTCCAATCAAAATTGGTCTGCCATTTTCACTTTTGCAGCAATCAATCTCTTAAATAAATTTTACCTCACCCACAGCTCTTTTCATTTCCTAATTCCACCAACTATTTATTTTCATACTGTCTATTAGCATAACTCCACATACTTCTGTGGCACTCTGTAGTGTAATACTTTTCATATCTTTCTCTAAACAGTTTCTATATTCTTCTTCCTTATTCTCACTTTCCATTCAGTGGTTTGAGTAATCTATCTTTTAATACTTTTTTCATACAAGACTCATATTTTCTCTTTCTGCATTCAATCAGTTTTCATTCTGATTTCTTTCACTATCATGTTTTCCAATGTCCATACTGTGTAAGGTACACTCTTAACACAACCAAAGGTTTGGTCTGTCTCACATTCAGAACCTTATTTTCCTTTTGTATTCCTTAGTAGTTGTCACAGCCTGACTGTGTGTAGCATGAATAAACCTATGTTTAAATTAATCTTTAAAACCAAGAGACCTTTTACAGCAGATACTTACCAAACTATTATAGTTCTCATTCATTATTTATTATCTCTGTCTGTCTGTCTGTCTGTCTGTCTGTCTGTCTGTCTGTCTGTCTGTCTGTCTGTCTATCATCTATGTTTTGTCCGGAAAAACACGAGGTAGACCGGGTTCCAACAGTAAAGTCTTTATTTTAAGTCCAGGATGTAAGAATAGAATATTGGCCTCAAGGCAGGCCGGTCTTTTTTATATCTTCCCGGCCGCTTGGCAGCCAATGACAGTTCGTTTTATTTTGCCGCCTTCCCGCGGCTGCAGGATTTGGTTCAAAAAGGAACCAATCCCTTATCGTTCTCAGTAGCCAATGGGAATGCATTATTTGAAGCCGGTTATTTGCATACAGAACAATCTATCTATCTCATTTATCTTTTTCCTTCATTCTCAGATTGAGATGTCTCATCAGACAATTATGTTGCATGGCTCATCAGACAACTATGTTGCATTTTTTTCCTTTGGGGTTCATTCATTCATAGTGCTGGGTATTTTTCCTCTAAATCGAGCACTGTTGTTACCATTCTCAGGAACACAGAGTTATCATCAACCTATAAATTTCTTGTTCCTTATACATCCATCACAATTTGTAATTTCTGGTGTACATTTTAGACCTTTCATTTATAATTAAATTTATAAATCAATAATATTATTCAGTCAATAAGTAACAAAGTTTAGATGAACAAAAACAGAACAAATAATTAGATACAATAGCATAAACATCTATAGAGATTTTCAGTCATCTAGGTCATGGTTGTCCCAAAGATGTTTTTTCAAGAGGAAACTGGACTTTCTTTATTTTGCTTCTTATTCAAGAACAGAAGAAGCTTTTTGAATGAGAAGCAAAACATCTTCAACGAAAAACAAAGAAAGTCCAGTTGCCTCTTTGGGATATACAATACTATACTAACAAATAGCAAAATCTTGTCTTGAGAGTTAACTAGACATTTGAGGCTCCATTTTGTATAGCTAGAAATGATTTCAGAGATTTTCTTTAAATTCTCTAAAAGAGTCTTTTTATTACACGTTTTTCCACATAAATCCCTGTCCATTTCCTGTATACAATTTGAGCCAATATTTTGGCTTAAAAAAAGTTTTGAAGCTGTGGGGAGTAATTGTGGTCCACCAATATAAAAAAAAATTGATAACATTCATTGACCTAAAGGTTGATTGCACTACATAATTCTAGCATTTATTCCAAGTACTGTTTGAGTGGAAACCCATCCTGAGGCATTGAAATGTGTTAGACTGCTCTAATTTATTCCTTTCTACCCTCCAGAATTATTGCTTAATTTTTCTCAGCAAAGAGCAAAATTTTTGATGTATAAATATGAAGCTGAAAGCAGGGTATAAAACTCTATTCACTGAAACTTACTGTATCATCAGGGTTTCATAAAGTTTGGTCAGATTTTGTTTCCTAAGAACCAAAAAGATTAAAAAAAAAACCAATATATTTAGGTTCATCAGAGAGTGGACAATAACTGAGGAAAATAAATCCAGTAATGTCCAATAAGATATACATCAAAATACTTGAACAAGACTAAGCACCGTCTTTGTGTGAGCTTAATTATGATGTAGAACAAGTCAACATATTTGTCCTGAGCTTGTACTGCCTATCACAAATGATGTACACTTGAAAGAGATTTGCAAACAGGTACTTCTTCTGCAGAATACTATTGTGTAGAAAAGAGAAAAGGATATTCATTAAAAAAAAAAAACTATTTCTGATAATAAAAAGATGGGATTATTATGTATGACATGTGAATCTACAAAATAGAAACCAACAAGGAATTGATTTATCAATTAGACATCTATAAAATGAAAACCAAGTAGGAATAAATTTAGAAATTTGGAGAGAGAGAGAGGACATATACTGTAGAATGAGTAAACAAATTAAGCATTTTTGCCATTTTTTCGACAATTTGTATTGAAACTTGTATTTTCCATTTCCTGGAAAATATTAGTAGAGTGTTGGTGAGTATACATATACATGCAATATTGCTTCCACTACGATGCTTGTTTTGCCTATGTCAAGCATGAAAGACCATGTCAAGCAGTGGGCGGCTGGGGGTTCGCAGGGGTTTAGGAGAGCCCCCTAGCTAAGATTCTATGCAGTTCGGAGAACCCCCATTCCTAGCTGGCCCCATCCATCCCATCTAGCCCCCTCCAGAAGTCCCTAAGAGGCCTGTTTTTAATGCAGATAAATGCCAGGTGCATGCAGAGGCTTGAGGAAAGCCTGTGGAGCCCAGGAAGGGCAAAAAATACCCCTCCAGCACCCAAGGGTGCAGGAGGACAACTAGGCAATGCCCACCATTACTGATCTCTCCTTTAATTACACTGGTTAATAAAGTAGATCTGACACTACTTCTCCTACAGCCTTTTTTCTAAATACTTTATCCACCCTTTCACACTGGTTCTCATAACTTATAGATGGGGAAGTTAATGAAATCAATTATTTACAGAAGGATGTATATTTATGTATTTGTCAGGCGGAGCTCCATTCAAAATCCAGGAAAGAAATACTTGGACTCTTTAGTTTAGAGAAAAGACCTCTTTTACTGAAAGTGAAGTGGTAGCAACCAAAGAATTCTGAATCTGAGAAA
>BHFT01054006.1:0-17489 GCA_004320025.1 Laticauda laticaudata
ATGGGAAAGCTGCGAATAGCAGCACAACATCATAAATAAACAGCATAAGGAATCAGTCAATAAGTGCAGTCAAAGATCGTAGAACACCTGTAAACAATAGCACAATGACTATCTCATGTGTTATCAAATATTAGCCAATTTTGTTCAACAAATTAAAGTGTAGACTGGAATGACAATTACATACCCAAAGAGTGTTAGCTATACATAGATAGTATACATATGACTCGCGAAAAATGCATGAATAGTAGATCCTGACGTAGTTATTATACAATTGAAAAGGGAGACATAGTAAGAATGGTGAGTAAGACACAGGCTGCTGCCCTTAATTTAGTTTCAATTGATTTAAGATCGTCTTACAAGAATTCTGGTGAACCCAGCTCTACACCTAAGGGTTTTCGCACTTTATTTTGTTTCTATTTTTTGAATAACAAGCCAACACGTTTTCAAATACTGAGAAGATGAATCTTTAAGGTAGCCCTATCTATTTTATTGTAATATGTCTTCGGTCAATCGTGTGTTCTAAAATAATTCTATTTTCTGTTCCCATTTGTATGTTTGACCACCCAATCTTTATTCCTAAACAATGATCTCACTTTTCTATGAGCTGCAGCATCAAAAGCACGATATATATCCATGGGCGTGTTAGCCCGCTTGGACTCATTGGCCCATTCATTATCAACCAGTACAGCTGAGGCGTATTTATTACAGTGCGTACTTTGTATAAGAAAATGATCTGTAATTATGTTTTGTGGCAGTACGATTCACAGTTTCTTAGTAGTTGCAGACAATTCAATTCCTATTTATGAATAAAATACATTTCATCGTTTTTATCAATATCCATATTAATGTCAACTATATTTTTATAGCTAAAATGTTATTACACCCTCGACCCAGGTAGTTCCTGCATCCATACAAGAATAGATTTGTATCAAAGAAACAAACCATAGTAATATATTTCTTTGTACATTTTACATTTGTTGCTTGGGCTCATAAATCATCAAATTCAACTGTTATGAACTAAAATAATTACAACAATTAGTATTAATGTACCTGTAAATTGTCTTGATGGGTATAATAAAAATAATCTGATAAACTCACTCTAATCTAAATTTAGTTCCAGCCAATAAACAGTTCCCTCAATATTTCAAAATTTAACTACATCTATACAAAACAAGAAAAAATCATGATTCAAAGATACCTGTTTAATACTATGGGGCTCATTGCCCAGAACAGTCAGCATGGATAAACCACATTAAGGCATGCATGGGGAGTCGGTCTTGACATGAATCACTGTGGACTCAGTGCTTAACATGACTCCCACTAGACACTTCCTGAGAAGCTATAGAATCAGCCGCATACCAAAGCAAGGTTCCCGGATATAGCACTAGAATCAGTAGTCTTCTTAATAGAAATAGTGTGTTTTTGACATCGCCACCTACATAATATCGAAAATATCAAATCCAGATTATGCGCTATACACTCATCTAATCACTCTGAATCTTAGAGACATAGCATTAATAGGACTATCGAAATTATTTATGGGGCAAAGACAAACATTGACTAATATTCCTCAACATCTGTCTGAGCTTGTAGATGATGACGGTATGAGGCAACAGTAGACCAAAATACAAACAGAATTTGGGCAAGAGTTGTGCGGTTCTGATCTGGAGAAGACCATGTATCACAACTAATTGACGATATCATGTGAGTCAGTCCATACATATGGGACCAAGAATCAGTTGGTCTTCGCATATAACATTTCACTGCTGGAGGGAGAATTCGCGAGTTGATGCTGGCACAAAAAATCATATATAAAATGGATTTACACTTTACCATAAAACCAATGGCGCGTAGAGAGTAGAGGGGATCAAATCAAAGCGAACACACGTCACATGTTTTGTCCGATTCAGTCCCACCTTAAGAGAGACATCACAAGTCCCTCCTAGCGGTGAACTAGTTAACACAAAGACATGAGCACTGCACACTTCTTTGTTGGTGCAGCAAGATTGAGGAACAAGTAATCTAACAAGTTTCAGAGCAGATCAAAAAGGACTTTGACGTAGAGAGGGGGAACTTGGACAGCTTCCAAAACAGTAAATCGATAGATTGAAATTAAATAGAATAGTGTTAGAAGCTTGTGTTATGACGATGGAGAGCAATATTGACTTTTACTTAATAAACTTATACTAGTGAGTATGATACGCACTTACAACATGCGAATGGCATTCCTGAAGAACTATATTTAGAAGGTCACGAAAATGTAAAAATGGTGATAAGAGAGAGATGAGTATTTCAGAGTTGGAATGAGATAGTAGTACTAGTATCCAGTTAAAATAAGTGAGAATTGTCTATGTTTTCTATAAATATTTATTTTTTTAAATAGATCTCCTGAAATCATATAGTATACACCCACCACTATTTATGATAATAGGAATCTTAAGAGAAAAATGTGTTGAAAAGCTTCTCTAAAGTAGTCTAAGTACTGAGGACTGGTGGAACTCTTGGATTCAAATTTTCCTATGTTTATTAGATAGAGTTTTGTACTATTGTTATTCTTTTATATTCCATATCGAATTGATAGAGACATATAGTCCCAAATTTTTTCGAGCTAATGTAGAGATGATACTATCTATGAGAGTTGCTGAACTATATCACATGTTTATGAGATGTCTATTAAAATAGTGTGATTGTTAATATTTGATTATTCAAAAGATAAGGATCTTCATTACAATCTATGTATGCTATACATGACCTCTTAATTTATAGGTCTCGGCCATTACTGTGCGACACTGAGGGTGCAATATAAATCATAGATATAGGGCCGTGAGTCAGAGAAAGATAGAGAGAGGAAAAAACAAAAGTTAAGCCTACTGAGCACATATACCAATTAGAGCTTGTGTAAATCACAAGTAATTTTGTGTCTCACTATTTTTCGCGCTTACTAACAATTCCTGCCTTTCACACTACGGTACTTAATTGATATAAGAGAACTATTATTAAAAGTTATTTGCTGAGAGAGGAAAAGCTTCTCTTGACTTGCACACTGTGAAGATCCTATGTGGAGAAGTGAATGTTAGCATAGGGCAGATTGTGATGAACTTACGAGCACGGGGTCTTATCATGACTATGATATAAAATCTTCTCATAATAGATATAGCTTTCTCGAAGTTGAATCGTGTTAGACAAAGCAATATAGAAGATTTGAGAGAAAATGTAAGCTGTGCAATTCGATTAAACTAATTGGGTACATCGGTATCAGTGGAGAAGATACTCTGTAAGAGTTGATCATTATCTAAAGAGCTCTTGTTGAATTGAAATACCCACTAGGCAATGTTATGGCAATGGTTGGCTTTCAAAACCATTAGTAACTGTTATCTTATATTGTAATATTTCATCTTCATGTGATATTTAGCATTTCATAAACACAAGCAAAACGCAAATATACCACAGTAATCTATGAGTGAGATAATTTCAGTAAGTGCTACATTGGCATCTCAACCACGTCAATTTTATTTCCTTAGAAAGCTGAAGTAATATTTTTTTTTTTTGTGAGAGCTGCTCTTTGCCTTTATGATAACCTGCGCGATCTAATAACTATGAAAAAGAGGAGAATATATGAATTCGCCGATAAGATAGATAGTCGGCCTTAGAGGTCGCTTGACATGTATTTTTGATATTTACGTATCTAACGTTTGTCACCTTTTATTCTTTTAGGAGCGTACAGGCATTCACTTGCCTGCCTTTATAGAGCTATAACTTTTAATAAGAACATGCTATTTATCTTATTTCTATTCACTTTTAATTTACAGTTCTTTACATTTATATCCTCTTTTTATATTTAATACAATCATATATAATTCACAACAAGACAAAGTAATTACTATACATCTTATCCCCATTAGGACTGAGTCTTGAGAGGAAGACAATTAAGGGCATCGGCGGACAATATGGAATTAAATTAACTCTCACAATTCAAGCCAATAAGCCTCCTTCTCTCATCGTCTGTAAGTCACATGATGGGTAGACGCTTATCTCTATATTGCGCTAGACTACTAAGCGTACGACACAGTTTATCTTGACGAAATGAGGCAGTAGAAGAGTTCCGACGGAGTGTGTACATGGTACAGACGTACTAATATGATCCAGCAATTTGTACATTCACACAGCAAATCGAGAAAAGTTTAGAATGGAGATTATTTGTAGTGTCAACTTCCACTAGAGATACTGATATGAACAAACAATCAGTTAATTTGCACTCTGAGTAGCAATGTTGTATAGAAATTAATAATTACATTATCTTCCACACAGATAATCTTGGATTAGCAAGGAAGTAACCTCACAAAAAGTGTATAGTTAATGATATCATCTCAAGCGGACATACAAAATTGGTGATATACTTTTCGCAGTATTATTTGAGATACTCGAGAATTTGAGCGATGTTCAAAAGAGTAAAGGGTATGTGAAATGTGTGAACGCAATTACAAAGAATGGGCTACAACTGCCTATCACACGACCAATCACAATGAAAGATTTCCATCTTCAATTTAAGATATTTCGCAGCAAAACTGTAGACACGCCACACGCCACACACGCACACACTCTCTCGCTGTGAACCATAATGACAGACAAGCCAGACGCCTGGTTCAGAGATAACCAAAGAAGTGAAGAAATGATGGGGAATGTGTTTATTGTGTAATGGACTTGTGGCTATAACAAATGAGTCCTGTCCAATACAAGAATATTGCATGACGACACTGAGATTTACCAATCTAGCTATGTGCGTGACCTTTCACATCAGATTCAACTGTGAAACAAAGAATGGAGATTATCAAGTACACAAGTAGAATCCACATACATTTGGCATGAAGAAATGAGAACATAAGGAGGAAGTATTTAAATACATATTACATAAGGTTTAAAAAGACAAATATTAACATCGTGCGGTGGCAAAATTGCACAACCACGCTTAAGCTCAAGAAGATAGTCAAATGAAGATGATCACTGTATGTATAGAACAAAAATCACTATACTTATTTGACCAAAAGAGAGTGTTCTCAATTTTTAAACAGAGCATACGTAGAATCATACAGATGGTTTGTATGGGCCCTTAAGTAGAGGCAACCTTTGGCACTTGTCAATCAACAAAAGCGTGGATACGGAAAAATCAAAGAACAAAGAATCATTTTAGCGGACGAGTTTCAGAAAGAACTTGAGTATTCTACTTAGAAATATCTTAGAACGAGTGAAAAAAGAAATGGAAAAGAGCCAAGTAAAGGGAACACAAGTTTCAATTTATATTAGGAATTTGATCAATCAAGAGGGAGTTTCGCAATAGTCAGTATTGAAAAAGAGAATGATTAATAGAAAGCAACCTGATGTCAAGTAAGTGTAGGTACCAGGGCTCCAAGATAAGAATATATGGTGATGAATTACAAACCTATACTAGAGAGCAAATAAAACCCTCTCAACAAAGCCCTAACATGGAGAATTTGGGAAAAAAAACTGACTTATTGAATGTTCTTATAACACTAAATGGATCTTAATTTGGCTAACTAAAAGAAGAAGGAAAGTATTTCATTCACTCAAATTAGATCATAGCACAATAATAGACACTACTGCTGACACTCTAAAAAAAACTATGCTACGTAACAAAAACACACCACATCACTCTATAAAAAACACAACATTGTAATAAATTTTCTATTAATATAATCCTAACTACCCATAATTCATGTATTATGTCTCAACTTGTACAAACAAAAACATATTCACAGTTGAGAGTAAGAAATTATTGTATAAGCGTATGAATTCTGCGTAGCACAATTAAGAAATAGAAGGTAGTTAGGTGGAGATCAATTCATCACTATGTGAGAGTTGAGTGTCACGATTTTGGCTAATTGATTAGCATATATAAATGTACATACATATAGATTGATGTGGAAACGATATATTAAATGACGATGGTGTGATTAAGTATTATCTACATGGAATGTGTAGAAGTATAACACTCAGTTCACCTTAGCTATGTGTCAAAAACACTTTGTAAATTGACATTATATATTGTTTGCAAAAATTCTCCGAAATTATCTTGATATATATCTGAAAGAGAGAAATATTCTTACTAGTGAAAATGATAAGAAGTTATTATTAAATCTGAAAGCTCTTTGAGAGATTATGGAGTCTAGTTACGGGTTAGAGAAATGTTCAGAAAGATCTTAATAAATTTGAATTAACTACATATGGAGAACCACTATCGACGAACTTGCGATACGCTATATTAAGGAGATGGCGACGAGAACCAAATCAACGAAGAGAGAAAAAGAGACCGTTAAGAGAACATGGATGAAACTCGGGCAAAACCATTAAAATCCCACAGCTACTTAGGGTCTTTACAAACCTGAAAATGAAAAATATTTTTCTTCTATTGATAACAGAATAATTTAACATTACAGCAGAGATGCATGGAGAGAGAGGAATGTGGAAAGTATAAGCAACACTACACACTTTATTGTGACTCAAACAATTGTAGAGGCCAATGCCCATCATGTTTATCGTAGAAATTAAGACATGAGAGAGAAGTTAGATGAGATGTCAGCAATGTAAATTGACTAAGCGAGTAACATATTGCAACGTAAATGAGAAACAAGTATAAAACAAGTGGCAGGGCAGCATATAGCGCAAGACACACATAATTTTAGAATTATCAGATCTCGCACAAAGACATTAAATTTGGAATGATATATCATTAGAGGAGATCTAGATGGATACGTAAATAAACAACATTCAAGTTAATTTAATATAAGAGCAAAAGACTTAAAACAAAAGCAGGATGAGAATAAAAGCTAGATAATAAGAATACTTGAATTGTTAGATTATTGACTTTCAATACAAGAGAAGAACAAATGAAGAAAAATAGAGTGGTGTAACATAGCCTAATCACGGAATGATGTGTACCATAAGAGTGAGACTGAAAATATGTAAGGCCTACACAAGAGGACTCTATGATACACAGCGAGACAATCTATGAGACAGAAAGAGCAGTTAACAAATAATTATCAAACAGAAAAACACAACTTTCTAAACAATACAGAAATATGGTAAAGAGAGATTGACTATTGAGAAGTAAGATAAATGGTTCAAAATATAGATCCTTAAGCATGCAAAGTAAACGTCACAGTCCCAACAAAGACTACTGAAAATTAAAACTGAGCTATACATTAAATTAAAGACAAAATATGAAAAATCGAGGACCCCAATGGATGTAAAACGAGAGGAAATTTATGGCGGCTATACAAAAGAATGGTTAATATAATATATGACTTGGTCCTCCAAACAGAAATCTCTAATTAGTTGCAATATGGAATGAAATAAACCCAGGACACAATACGGCTAGTACTGAGAAGAAACTGAGAAGCTGAGCGAAAGAGAACTCAAGAAGCATGTAAGTACAATTATGTAAATGGAAAAACACAAGGCCATACGATACCATGCTAAAGAATGACACAGAAACTCACAAAAAAGAAGGGAGGAGATATGTTTCACATCGAGCACAAAAACATGTAAATTAGCAAATTAATGAGAGCGTGAGGTGTTTCACCAAGAAGATATACTATCAAGAAAATATCAAAGTTAAAGAGCACCAAAGCTATTACTTATACAAAAAATTAAAGGTAAAATATAGTTTTATTAGCCTTGCGAGATAGAACCTTATAAAAGAACAAGCTGCCAATTGCTAGTGTAGAGAATCTACGGCACACATCTTAATCAGGAGGAATACGAGATCGCGAGTTAGCAAGAGAAGAGACGCATGAGTAAGAAAAAAACCTAGATGAGGACACAATGCCTAACTCGGTCTCATAATGGCTTGCCAGCGGAACTATTCTAGCATAAATTTTAAGCTGAATTCTATATTTGGAATATGTTTGACCATAGCTTTAGGAACTGGTATATAAACAACAGATTATGTATGAGAAAAACAAATAAGACGACTACTATGGGGAACCCGCACAGAGAGAGGGCCCATAGGTGACCAGAGAAGACTATATATTTACAAAAATTTGCATTTTAAATTACCCTGAAAGCGAGGATTTTTGAAGCGAGACCCCTTTTCACTGCGCAGAAGCCAACTGCATCTGTAGTAAAAGAGAAATTATTGAACACATATCCCATTAAATTGTCAGTTTAAAAAATTTTTTGCCATTATTTACATCTGCAGAAAGTGAGGCTATACATATTGTGAGAGAGATTCCGCTACTAAATAAACTAAGTTCATGTATCCAGAGTTTGCAGGACTTCAAAATGAGTTCTCTGTCCAAAGAGCACTCTAAAAATCAAAGATCAAACACTGATGGAGAAATTAGGTTATAGTGAATGATTTTGATCTTTGAACATTATCTACTACGAGAAATGCATCCTGAAAGAGACAAATGGCCGCGGATTAGACTTTAGTATCCTGAAAGATGCACACACGCGAAAAGAGACGCCTATTGAAATGAGTTGGTACATGTAATAAATAACCCTTGTCGAGCGGGAAAACTCCATCTTTTTTACTAGTCCTATTTGATTAAGCATATGGCTATATGGGACATTACACATGAGGTAAAGAAAAGATTCGTAATCCATGTATGCGCATGATACACTATAGTAATCCAATGTGGAAACGAGGACAAGTCCAACTATAGTTTATGTTAGTGAGAAAGCTATTATGGAAAAGAATATAATTAGAATCTAGAATAGAGAGAACTTTGAAAAGGTCGAACATAGATAATATCCACCAAGAATATGTATCCTTGACATGTATTGTTCGGAGAGATAATTAGGGAAAGGGTAGAGTTTGTAGTAGATTAGGATATTGCAGAATTAAGGATGAATAATCCGCGCACATGAATAGGCAGAGTAAAGTGAATACGCACAATAGGTAAGGAGTTATATCAAATATAATTACAAATGTGCCTAATTATTGCAGTAAGGAAACAAGCGATGTGATTTCATATTTGAAAGTGATAGCACAGTAACACCTTTAAAGTTAGTGATATAGATAAGATAGAAGTGCTCAATCGGATAAGTTGACGCAGGTATTTGAAAAATAAATAAAGACAAAACAAAGAACATCATAAGGCAAGCGAAAGAAAGAGTTGGAGGAAGTTCTTGTAATCCTAGGATATCACATCCAGTCAAGATAATAAGGTTAAGTATTTTAGGGATATATATCACACAGCATAGAATGAAGTAACATAGCACTCAAGGATGGGTCATCAACTAGGCCGTAACGGATGCAAAACGTAGGCAAAAAGGAACAGTGGATGAGCCAAATATGTTTCGCCCGCGCTGGCTCCATCCAGGGTTGGGTCTCATTCGCAAACACTTATCCTTCAGCATTATAGTTGCGATTTGTTTCATTGAGAAGATACTAAATTTGCAAGTACAGCGTAACGGAAAAGAATATACGGAAATCAGTAACGGAACGTGGGTGATGCAGTATGTATGCAGGGTCAGGGACTCTTGTATTAACGATTTGGGCATTAACATGGGAAGATACTATAGATGGAATGTTATAAGACTATATGATAAGGCTATTCGTCAGCAACACGTCTTCACTATATTGTCTCATTACACCTTTTCTATTTTCCTGTGTCTTACAGAAGGATCGCTGTTTCAAGCGTACCTTGTGTACCTTTGTATTCCTCCCTCCTTGCTCTCCCTTTTTACTATGTCTGCAAGCGGATGTGAGTTGAGGGGAATGCCAGAGGATGCAGAGAGAGGATACAGTTTAAGCGGGATAGCTAAATGGATCATTTAGAATGTTGTTGCTGGTTATGTCCCGGATTTACATCGTACACAGCGGAAAGGTTAATTCCGCTCAACAATAGGTGTTTGATGCAGCTCACAAACTTCTTGAGCAGAATGAAATCATCAGTGGGACGAGTGCTCAACGCAGGAAATAGTAGCGAGATGAGAGGCAGCACGTTGCAGTGAAAGTACACAACGGATGCATGAGCGTTTTCCAACGGAATGGCAAAGCTTTTTTGTTAGACAGGTTTTACAATCCTCTTTGCATCCGTTGGTGCAGTGTGACATGGGCTTCAAAAGAGGAATAATTATCTTAAATCTCAAAACAACCAGATTGTGACACGATTTTGATAAAACAGGAAAATATTACAATTATTCGACTTGGGAGAATATCTATCAATTTAAGAATTAAATGTATTGGCTAGAAATTATTATATCTATTCCGAACATTCCAATCCTATCCTAGGGAAAGACGTTTTTTTAAGACTTAAATCGAATTGTGCTGAAATTATATTTCTGGATGGTTAAAAAAGCAAGACTAAAAACATGCTAACAAAGATGCAAGCATAAGAGGAAGGGTTCTCGCCTTGGCCCAAATTGGGATGTGTGTATTACCAGGTGACAACGAATATAGTTATGGGTGCGTTGTATATATTTATTTAATGGAAATGGAAGTATATTATAAGGAGTAAATTAGTTATTCTATTAGATATTCATTGTAATTAGTAACACTAGTATAGAGACAGAGCGAGCTGTTGACATCTTACGTTGGGAGTGTGAGTCATCGCTTTCCTTATCGGTTATATAATGAGGGAACTAAAACAAATTTATTAAACAATTAGAGCGAATATTTAAGTCTTATGAATGTATTCAAATAAACAAATATATGCAGAACGACGATTTTTGTGTGGTTATTTGCCGAAATATATCTAGAGGAGATTTAGATCATATTACAAATGATCATAGTACTACCTAAATACATCTCAGCACTTATTGGGCACATATCTTGAACCTATGCTGGTAGCTAGTTTCTACTTATTGCTCGACGCACAGACCTCCATATGAATCATAGGGGATATTGAGACTGGATTCTAAGGACAGGAAGTATAGGAGATATATGGATAGGAAGTAGTTGAATGAAAGAGTGAGAGGCTTGAAGAGGAAAGTGCAAGAGTGTGTTAAAATGATACTGTGTTTCATATTGAAAAATACAGTCTAGATCTGACAAAGATGTTAAAAACAGAAGGCAAAAAGGGTTATGATAATGAAAGGGGAAAGGGCTTCTGATTCAGAACACAAAAACAATTTTGGTTAAAATTATTAAGATGGGATACGATGGAAGAGAAAGGTAAACCTAGAGGAAAGCTGGGTTATATGGAAATTGCATATAATGTAAGAATTTAAAGAGAGCGAAGGAAAAGTCAAAGAAACGATGATTGCTTGGAGGAAGAAATTGATTAGTCGGGCGGACAAAATCTATAAGATTTCGTACAAGTTATAATAGCATAAGATACATTTGTATACTAGATGTTTTAATTCTATGTGTGCATCTAGCTTTACTTCCAGTGACGCATCTTCTCGCACTTGAGGAAATGTTTACCAGAATAGGAAAGTCGGATTTTTGGAAATTGTCAGTCAATACCTGGTTTATATTACGCAGCATGTGGTGGCATGCTTGGACACAAACCAAAATTGGAACGCTAAAAAGGGCCACAGGGCATGAGGAAACAGAAAAAGGAGGTAAAAAACATGAGGTAGACTTGAAGAGCAGATAGCTTATTGGGAAATGATACCCACAAGGAAAACTATACAAGAGAGGAGCTGAAATATTATGATTGAGTTATAATGTTTTAATGCTGGCTAGAATTGTATTTGCTAAGAAATGAAAAAACTATAAAATAACTATGCAGGAGAAGTTATTAAGAAAAATTAATGGACTGTGCTGATATGAGTAAATTGACATTTGAAATTAGAGAACAAGAAGATAAACAATTTTATACGATATGGGATTTGTTTTATCAATGGTTGGACAAAAAGACATTGGTAATGTAACAGACTAGATAATTTTGCAGTAGAAGTTTAATAGATTGATATAAAATATAATATAGACATATATAACCATTGGATGAAAGTGTATAAATTTTAAAACAAAATTTGGAATATTTCATATAAAATGATAGAATAAATAGTTTAGTCATGGATGATTAATAACTGATAAATATATAAGCATGTTTGGCAATGTGAAAATTGGTTTTATGTTTTTAATGTTTTGTTTGTATATTTTTGCCTTAAAAAATAAAAACTTTTTTTTAAAAAAAATAATAAAACAAATTTCCAAAACTGTGAACTTTACTTATAGGAATAATAAAATATTATTTTAATAGAAATTTAATATGACTAAAATTATTCTCTCTCTCTGCTGATGAATTACATCTATAATCTATTTATAATAAAGTATAGTTATAAAGATAATCATAGATGAAATCTATGATCAAGTGAATGAACATTTAAATAGAAGCCCATTTCTGAGTATGAAGTATTTTATGAAGTTTGATAACAGCATATATTGATAATAGGATAAAATTTATAAAATAAACAAGTAATATACGAGGAAAGTTTACCAACTACTGGAGAGACCAAACTGGCTGACAAAAGGATCAAATAAAGAATAAAAAAGAGAATGACAAGTAAAAGCATTATATGGCCAGACTGTGGTGTTCCTTAATAAAATATCTACCACATTGCGTCTGAATGTTCATCAAGAGCTTATACCGACCCAATGTTGGATTTTTTCAACATAGGCCACCCTGTCTTTGAATGGCTGGGTGGACTGGACATTAACATTTGAACCACTGTAAGTCCATGTATTTGCCATACACTAAATAAAACAAATAAGCAGGCAAGTCTCATTGGCTAATGCAAACATGTCAAACTCAAGGCCTGCAGGCCACATCCAACTCACAATGCAATTAGATCAAGCCCGCAGGTCTGCCCTTGAAACAGTGAGTGGCTGGTCCCTGTGGCCCCAGCTCACCCTAGCCTGGTGCTTCTCCTGGGGCTTCATTTAGATCCCCCTCACCATTCATGCACACCACAATTCACAGGTGTGGGTGGGCTGGATGGGATCTAAATGAAGCTCTGAATTGTTTCTGGGTAGAAAATTAGGCTGAAGCCTACCATGCCTGCAGCTTTGCTCTCTCTCAGCAGCATAGGCACCACATGGATCCCCAAATACAGCAGAAATGGCTTGCCCCATTTTAATGGTAGGACAGCTCTCCTAACACAGTTTTATCTCCAGAATACATGGGTAGAGCTGAATCTAAAGCTTCCAACCTGTAGTAATTGTTCAAAAGCTCTGCTGCTTGCCCCGTGCCACCTCCCAACAAGGTGATTGCTTCTGCATACCACCACCCCCTGCTGCAAGTTACTTGATGTGGTCCACCCTGTGATTGCTTCTGAAGGCCAAGCGGGGCAAGGCAAGGCAGGATGAGGTGAAGCCAAAGAGCTGCAGCCACTGCCAGCTCCCCTGGACTTGCTTCCTCCTGTGCCATGCACCTAGGGAGGGGAAGCATCCAGCCACGGTGGACTGGGACCGACGTCACTGGGGCCGGACCCTTGCCATCTCCAGGGCAGCTCTATGGGACAGATCTAACTGCATTGCAGGCCCACGGGTCCTCAGTTTGACATGTCTGCCCTAAGGTAACTTTGGGCAGCTTACAGTTATATCTAAGCTAAAACATAAAATTAAACATTAAAACCAAAGATGCATGGGGAGGGAAGGGGCAGATGGGAGGGGGATTTGGAATCTGTTATTATTCAATCCACTAGCTCCATTGTGCTGTTCCTCCACTGGGGCCCAAAGCTGACTGGTAAAGTCCTTACATACAGCAGAGTTGGGGCCAACCTCATATTGGGGGATAAGATGTTCCAGACGGCAGGAAGAACAAAAGCAAAGAAGGACCTCCACCTGGGTGGACCCTATCAGCTGGAATAATCCGGCTGATGGGACCCGTAGCATGCCTTGTCTGCTGGCATGAGTGGTACAGGCCAATCCCAGTGAGGTGAGACATCTCTTAAGTAACCTGGATCCACTCCATGAAGTGCTTTAAAAGTGATCACCAACATCTTGAAGTGTACCTTGAAGTAGACTGATAATGCAGCTTGTGGAGCTGTGGTGTTACTGGGGTCATTCTTTGGACCACCTAAAACTAACCTCACTATGCACCAGTTCTAACTTCTGAATGCTCTTCAAGAGTAGCCCCATGTAGAGTGCATTATAATAGTCCAGTCATGAGATGACTAGGGACTGAACAACTGAATCTTGGTCCAAGAAAGGCCACAACTGGTGCACAACACGAAGTTATGAAAGGCACTCCTAGCTCCGATTGCCATCTCAAACAGAAGTCACACGCCCAGGGCAACTCCCAAGTTGCGGATCTTTCTTGGGCAGTATAACCCCACCTAGAATCAAAGATGACAAAGTCTCAAATCCTGGAGCCCCAGATCAAAGCCATTCAGTCATGCCAGTATTCATTTGGAGCCTGTTGTCCCCTATACAGGTCCCCACAACAGCATCATTTGGGTCACCGAGAGTGGAAATATACAGTTGGGTATATAACCTCAGCCTACAATATCAATCTCAACCCATGGTGATGGATGATCTCACTCAGCAGTTTCATATACATGTTAAAAGCAGTGGAGAAAGTACCAAGTTCTGGGTATAGCAGCTGAGGGCTGGACTTCTCACTCCCTATCAATACCGATTAGGATCTATCACAGAGAAAGGATCCAAACCAGCACAGAACTGTTCTCCTAATCCCTGTTCCCTGCAGCTGCCCCAAACCATGGGGATAGTATCACCTATACCATGGATGATAGTATCAAAAGCCACTGAGAGCTCAAGGAGAGTGAGAATGGTTGCACTACCCCATCTTGTTCTTGCTAGAAATCATTGACAAGCACAACCAATGCCATTTCTGTCCTATAACCAGACCTGAATTCTAGTTATAGGATTCAGGACTCTGCAGCTCTCTGCAGTTGCAAGGCTACCATCTCTTCTACAACCTTCCCTAAGAATGGGAGGCTGGAAACTGGACAAAAATTGCTCCAGTTATGGTTTTATTTAAAGAGGGGGCACAACAGGGCTTGTTTAAAAGCATCCAGAAATATCCACTCCTTCAGTGATATATTAATCACTGTCTGGACCCACCTGCTAATCACCATCCTAGCGGCTTTCACCATCCAAGAGGGACAAGGATCTAACTGATAGTGGCAATGACAGCAGCAAAGGCCCTGTCCATTTCATCAGGGCCAACCAGATCAAACTTCCCAGATAATAGGGCAAGACCTCTTCCTGGGCATCTCACATGGACTATTTCCATGCTTGGCATCCAACTGGAAATGAATCTGAGAGTTTTCTGAACAAACTCCTCTGCTGAGTCCTGAGAAAGATTGCTCAAGACCCCCTGATCTAGAAGGGAACAGATTATCTGAAATAGGACCTGTGGACAGCACTATGAGGACACAATAAGAGTAGAGAAATATTGCTGTTTTGCCACTTTTACCATCATAAAGTGGACCTTAATAGTGGTTCTAAGTTGTGTCCGGTTGGAGTTATCCCTTGTCTTCCTCCAGGGGTGCTCTATGAGTCTCTGGGTCTTTTCAGAACTCATAGATTCTCCATAAACCTGGGGAGAGTTGGGAGTGATGAATCAAGGGAGGCCGAATGCACGCAATTCTGTCCAAAGATGCAGCCCTTAAATTCCAGGTCACCATGAAAGCTTCAGCAGGACCCTGCAGCAACACCTCCATTGGGGTCCATTAGTCACTGGAAGCAGACCATCCAAATGGCTCCAGTCTCCTTGTGAAAGGGGGCAGGATATGAGAGCTTTGGGGACAGCAGCGCATGATCTGATTATGACAAAAGGGATAATCTTACATCCACCATGTCACTTTACCATTGTTCTGATGAAAAAATCAAGTCTGACGTGTGACTACTATCCTGAATTAGGCCAGTTATAATCTGGGATAGGCTAATTCTTGTGCTGCTTCTGAGGCACCCAGGAATGCTTTTTCAAAAGACAATTGGACTTTATTTGAAGACACTATTCAGATGACCCTGAGAGCACAGAAAAAAAATTCCAAGTGTCCTAAACGACCCTCAGAGAGAGTGTTAATGACCAGATGACTGCAAGGAATATAAATCTTTCCATTCCCACCATTCATTCAGAACTGAAGTGTCTTGGATGAGAAGCAAAATGCCTTCAAGAAAAAAACACAGCCCATCCTCTGCCATGGCTGCCTGAGTTTCTATCCATACAACTCAAATGTTGGGGAGCGATTGGAGAAGTCGGGACCAGGTATTCCGGTAAAATTAATTAAGAGAATCAGCTTGCTGTCAGGATTCCAGCGATCACCCTAATTAAATCATGAGACTTGAGCCAAACTTCAAAAAACTTCAAAGAATTCATTAGGAGTGACATACTACCATGATCTGTATAAAGCTGATTCTGGCATACATTATTACAGTCACCTGTGACCCTGCTTCTGTCTCCCCCCGGATGTGCCATAAATAAGTTTTTCCATTTAAGCATGTACACGGGCTTGGTGTCATCCATCACATTCTCCAATTAAAGTTTTTCACGGGCAAAAGCTTCAGTAGTTTAGCTTCATATTTTTAATTTGTTGCATCATAAATTACCAATTTAGATTGTCAAATGCCTTCTGTGCATCGAGAAAAACAAGTGCCGCTTGTTTCTCTGGATGTGCCTCATAGTATTCCAAAATATCCAACAATATCCTTGTATTGTTCCTAATTTGCCTTGATGGAAGAAATCCGTTTTGGTCCTGGTGAATATATTCATTTTATAATCTTTTCAATCTGTCTGCTATTATATTTGTAAATATTTTATAATTGGTGTTCAGCAATTATATCGATCTATAACTTTGAATTTGTCTACTGTCAGTACTCTCCTTTAGTGAAATGTATGCTTCTCTCCATAAATCTGGCATTTTGGCTTCTGTCAGTACATCACTGTACAATTCTAACATTAGTGGTTCTATCTGTTCACCCATCATCTTATACATTTTCCCTGGGAGAACCATATGGGCCTGGAGTTTTATTATTTTTCTGATTTTTGACTGCTTGTTTTAGTTCTATCTTTGTTATTTCTTTAGATAAGCTTTCCCTCATTTCTTCTGTTATTGGTGGACTCCGTTTTCCCTTTCAAATTGTCTCATATATTCTTTTCCTCTATTTCTTCATTTTTATACAGGCCCTCAAACTATCAATATGCAGTTCTTTTTTCCCCTCCCATTGTATGTTGAAATTCTCCATTCTCATCCTGAAGTTGGTGTATATTCTTTGATTCAAGTTCTTCTTTCTCTCTCTCTCTTTTTAATCTATAAGACAACTATCTTCCCAGTTTATCTGCTTGCTCAAATAAATTTTGTTTAACTGCTTTTAAATTCTTTATCATTTCTTCTTGTTCTAATATATTAAGTTTGTGTTTGTGCTTCTTGTTCTAATATATTAAGTTTGTATATTAAGTCAGTTCCCCTTTAATTTTAGTGTTCTGTGGTGTTTTCTGTAGTTGGGTTTCTAACTTCTTAAGCCCATGTCATACTGCACCAACGAATGGAAAGAGGATGTAAAATGGAGAGAAACACTTGCCATCCATTGGTTAATGCGATGCATCCGT
>BHFT01054008.1:0-14320 GCA_004320025.1 Laticauda laticaudata
CCCTTCTTTTTTATAAGCTTCCAGGGATCTTGTTTATACAACCAATAATCTTCCATAGAAACATAAAAGAAGGAAATCTTTAACCCTTAGGTGGTGTATCACTTTCTTTTTAGAATTCTTTTATTTTAAATCACCTTTCCAAAGTATTAATATTAAATTTTATCAATTCCAAATAAGTCTAGCATTTTATCTAATGCCTGATTAATGTCAAATCCTGTGTGTTGTTCCAAATTTAGTCTCTAATTATATATAATTATTTTATTTCCATTTTTTTTACCTTATATTTTCCTTTTATTTCTCATTCGCCGCTACCGCTCTTCCAAATAAGGGCTCTTTATTTCTGCTTATTTCCAAAAAACAACATTCAAAGTCTTTTATCCAGTTACACACCACTCATCACTTTCACTCTCCAGCACAAAACTTGTGTCCCAGCAGCTTCCCATTTTCAGGGCAGCCATTAAAGATTGCCCTTCTCCCTGTCTTCTAGGGGAGTTTACAAAGCCAGGGAGGGGAGATGCAACTTTCTTCAGCCCAGCTGGCGGTCTCCCCTCTTCCCCTACCCCTACGTGGTGGGTCAAATGGATCCGGTCCTTTAAGGACCCCTCCAACAGGATAAGCACAGATCAAAGCCACACATGATCACGGTCTCTGATTCGTCATCGACAAGAACCTCGATCTCTCTATTGCAGAGTTCTTGAGTAAGAGCTCATGAACATCACCTCAGATCTGAGAAACAGCTAAATATCTACCAAGTGCACTGTTTGAATCAGCTGAGTAAGAAGTAGAAATATGGACGAAGATTCTTAGGTCTGGACAGATCTGAATAACTGGCTTTATTTAGTATTAATCCCAGCTCTTTCAATAACCTGAACAAGAAAAGCTTTCTTCTATCTATAGATCTTCTATTTCCCTGATCAGAATAACATCAATGATAGGTTAGTGTTGCTAGGCAACCTAGGCAAGCATGCTACTTGCTGAAATGATCAACCACTGTTCTCTGACAATGCATACAAAAATAATTCATTTCTGTTTGTACACATTTTCTATCCCTTACTGTGCATCTATGAAGAAGCACAGGTAGCAAAATTCTATAAACAAATACACTGCAGGTTTGTAAATCCACTTGATCTTTCGAGTTTACTATTTCCTGGTCATACAAAACACACAACTTCACACTTAAGGTGCTATCTTATTTAATATATTTTTATATTGCTATTTCAAAATGAGATCTGTTAGTATTATCTCTATGTAGCTGAAAATATTTTTTCTTCCCAGCAGAATAAATATACTGTTGTCATACTTTAAATGAAATTCACAGAATCATATATTTTTGAGATTTTTCTCAGGGAGCATATAAAGCAGAGGTGGTATTCAGCAGGTTCTGACCAGTTCTAGAGAACCAGTGATGGAAATTTTAAGTAGTTCAGAGAACTGGCAAATACCACCTCTGACTGGAGATTTTACAATATCCTTCCCCTGCCATGCCCATCAAGCCATGCCCACAGAACCAGTCGTAAAAAAAAATTTGAATCCCACCACTACTATAAAGGTTTGATTTGCACATTCATTCTGATAAGGTGAGAGCACTTTGGATTAATATTAACTTATAGTTTTGTGCTTTGTGTATATTTTTTTTCCAAAATGAATATTTCTTCTCAATAGAAATAAAATTAACTGAAGCTGTACAAATGGAACAGGATCACAGAAAAATAACTATGTGTATGAAAAATTGCAAAGCCCAGTGCTTTTCAGTGAGGTCTTTTGTCTAAGACTGTCTGGTGGGACAGCTGCAGAAGAAAAGGATTGTCCATGCCTCCAAATCTCTCATCTTCTAGTGGAGAAAAAATAATAAATCCACTCCATTGAAACCAGTTATGAGAATCCAGTAGTTGGAGAACTCCAAGCTGGAGCCATTTTGGCAATAGCAAGCCAATTATTTCCAAAGATATAAATAAAGTTATGTCTTCTGATAAATATACTGTATGAACAAACAAAATTTCCCCAAAGATTAGATATTGAATTCACTCTATAAAGCAAGGGTTCCTAACCTTTTTGGTTCTGTGGGCAAATGGCAGTGGTTTTTAGCTGTTTCGGCAGCAAGCAGGGGAATGGTTTTGTGCATGGAACCTAAATCCCATGTATGGGCAAATGAAACTTCACATACTTGCCTGCCACTTCCGCAGCCCAGTTCCCAAGAGGCTGTGGCCCAGTAATGGCCCATGGCCCAGAGGTTGGCAATCCCTGCTATAAAGACAACAGAATCAGGCTTCTTCAGAAAGTACTATGTCTTTAGCATTTTCACAATCTTATGTTTACTCTCATCCCCATCATCCAAAATAAAGTAAGGTTATTCTGTTAAGAATAGTTCTTTGCAAATTCATATTGATTTCTGGTAATTAGATGTATTCAAGATGTTTTTGTATTGATTTTTTTATGATCTGCTGTAACTCCTGGAGGAAAAGTAAGATAGGAAATTAATTAACTTTAAATCTGTCATCTTATTAGAGATCTGCAGTATAATTTCAGTTCAATTTAGTCATTTGATTCAGATTTTTGGTATGATTGAAATAAATTAGGCTCTTCAGAATATTTGTTGATGTTTTCTGACCCAGTAGGGGAACTAAAAGAGCATTCATGATTTTTATTGACATCATACTTAGCTATGTTTTAATTTAAAACATGTAACATTGCCTAGTTTCACATATTAAGTGATCTAGAATGTAGTTTGCTTTAGATTTTTGGGTAAAACAAATAAATTGTGGTTTCTAATCCATTGTTTTTGGCTGACAGCATATCAATTGTGCAGCGCTATAACAGGTCACTAATTTAATAGAAAGTATATGAAAAAGTGGTGAGCTTGAATTAGGTAAAAATTTTGATGAACATGAAATTGAAAGTTGGGTGCTGAATGTGACAAGATATATATAAAATAAAGAATGTATGAGAATAAATGGAATGCTTAGGGAACAGTTCAGCAAAGATGTGTGATGTCCCTTTAATATATTAATGGGTAAATGCATTCAGAATAAATATGGTGAAATTAGACATTGTTTGGGGACACACATACATTTATGTATGGGAATGATTCTATGTTTACTGCCTGGGAAACAAAATCATCTGTAGTGAATATTAGATAGCTAACATGAGTATGAACCTGAATGCTATCATATTAAAACTCAAAATAGTTGCATTTGATGGGGAAAACTGAGTGAAAAGTTGCAGATTAGAGCAAGTTTATGTATTGATATAGCTTGGTAGAAGAAATCAAATGCATACATACAAACAAATTGATGGTGTATAGATAGCAGATAGTATACAATATGTTGTGAAGATGGAACATTTGCTGAAAGAAGCAACATTGGTGTATATGATAGTGTGACTCTGAATGTGTTTTCTTTTATTTGTTTGTTTACAGAGCCATGGTGGTGTAGTAGTTAGAATGCAGTACAGCAAGCTAACTCACTGCTCACTTCAGGAGTTTGATTCTGACCAGTTCAAGGTTGATTCAGCCTTCCATCTTTCCGAGGTTGGTAAAATGAGGACCCAGATTGTTCTGGAAAATATTCTGACTCTGTAAAGTGCTTAGAGAGGACTATAAAGCACTGTGAAGTGGTATATAAGTCTAAGTGCTATTTCTATTTCTATTGCTATTTATTTATTTATTTATTTATTTTAGAGCATGTATATGCCCATCCTCCATCCAACAGCATGATTCTAGACAGAAGGCAAAAATCACTAAACAAGAGTACAAGAGAAAAAGAACAAATACCTCTACTGCAAATTAAAACAATTAAATGGCAATCAGGACCTTTTTAAAAAGAAGGCATACCTCCTGAACCTTTCATTTATTTATTTAATATTCATTTATTTGTCATATTTAAGAACCATCTATTTCCCCCACAGACTCTGGCTGACATACAATAAAATATTTAAAAAAACAAAAATAGCATGTAAAATTTAAGGCACAAAGGATATTTTAAAAATTGATTAAAAGACTTCAGGGAGAACTGTCAGGAGACCAATATGGTGGCATTGCTTCAAAGAGGGTTCAGGAAGATACCCATTCCATTGGATGTAAGACTTGAATATGTCAGGAGGCACTGAAGAAAGCAGGGAAATGATCTTTCAAGCAATGATTCAGAAATCTTATGGAAACAGAAAGGACAGAATCATAAGTCCTGAGAAGAGAGAGAACATTAAGATGAGGCACCCACTTATCCTTGGGTGGTGAGGTTGCCTAGAGGGGAGCTCTCACCTCACAATCAGGAGTTTGATCCTAGGTAGAGGCAGATATTTCTCTCTCTGGGCACAATGAGAATATATCTGCTGAACAAAACTCCACATTGGCGACAGGAAGGGCATCTAGCCAGTAAACACTCAGATCCATTCAGTTGCCCAGACTCCACCCCACAAGGGATTATGGGGTCATTAAAAGAAGATGATGACAGGCTGACTTGTGCTTGACTGACTGGGTTATAAAAGGGTATAAGAGGGAGGGCAGGGCAGGAAAAGCCCAAACAGAGTTGCAAGATTCTGTTACTATATCCCAGTATTTCTCAACTTCAACAACTTGAAGATATACCAGCTGGTGAATTCTGGGAGTTGAAGTCCACACAACTTCAAGTTGCTGAAGTTGAGAAACACTGCCTTCCCATAGAGGAGGTTTCCTGATATGGTCTTCCTCAGAGGACTGACAAAAGTACAAAAGAAGTAGCATGCAATGGGAATGAGATAATTAAGAAATGTATGTGGCATAACAAAAGTTTAAGAATATATGGCAGTGTATAGGTGCAGTAGAAGTGTGGATGTTTTGCAACATGTTTGTTAACTGTTTCCTTTTAATTATTATTTCATGCCTTTCTTTTCTATTAATATTTCTTATCTATGCATAATATTGCTTGTCACAAAAGGAAACAGTAGTGTGCAATGTATCCATGTAAGTAATATAATGAGGAAAAAAATACATTCAATTCTTCACCAAAGTCTAATATTTGTACATTTTTTTTTGAAACTTAGCTTCTTAGTTTCTTTTTATAGGATTAAAATATCCTATAAGGTCTTGGAAATTGGATTTTTGTTCTTTTCTAATTTGCCACTACTACAAGATAGTTGACCGCTCTTATGTTAATATGAAAAACAGTTGTTTAAAAATCCCTTCTTGAATCTTTTCTGAATTTTAAAAGCTCATGAAAATATTCCTTTAGGCAAAAATAAAATAATTTGCTCACAGAACTCTTTCTGATAATTAATTGCTTTTTGTTTTGGAAAAAGCAAAGAAAGAGATATATATTGAGGAAAACAAGACTTTTCACTAATAAAAATCTCTTTTGTGTCATTCAACCTCCCCCTAACTAAGTGCTGTGTGGAATGAATCATATTAGAATCTACATTGACACAATATTTTCATTTAATTTATGGATCAGGCTTAATTGAGAATCATGTCCATGTTTTAAAAATCGATCTGAAACTGCTGAAATAGCAACTCTATAAATCTGAGGCATTTTGCTTATGGCATGTCAATGAGAACACAGTGAAGAAAATGGCATATCTATAAGAACAAATTGAGCATTTCAAGAGGATGTAGTTCAAAGCAGCTCTTTCCTTCATTCAAATTTTGATACCGCTGAACTAATGCTATCAATCCTCATCAGCTCTCTGGGAAAACAGCAATATGAGTTGAGGGTGAGATATATTATGATAATAAATCATAATTATTTGTATGCTATATTTCCAGCAAATCCTTCAAATTATGTACTCTAACATGAGTTATATAAAATAAACATAATACCATCAAGAAAAAGTGGTTTGAATATTACAATTTATGAAGTTTAAGATAAGAACAGTAGTTCCCTCTATAGCATTATTTGTTTTTTAAAAGGATAGTGGGGAAATAGCAAAGGTAAAAATAACACAACAAAGAGCTTGAAATTGAAATTGAGATACCAATTTCCAGTATTCTCAGCCAGCATGATCAGTGGGGATGGACTGGCTAAACATTCTAGGAGATGCATTCACAGTGATTCTGATTAACTTAGTATTTGAATAGATAAGGAAAATGAGACCATATTGATTATTTTGGATTTTTTAATAGTTTCATAAACTACTGTGCAGATGATGTTATCTAGTTGGGTAATGAAACATCTGCAAGAAAAGCACAAAGCTCATGATTACAATTTGCTGTTAAAATCTATGGATCTCAAGTTTAAACAGTAACTTAAGCTGCTGTATCCTAACTTTGCATTTACTTTTGGCAGTTACTCCATTTTTTGAAAATGCCTCTTCTGTTCAATTTTCCCAATATTGGCTGTTTACTGTTCTCTCTGTAAATCTGTTGTTTCTGGTTGGATGATAAAGCTAAAGTTAGCATTCATGAGTCTTTCTAGGTTTTCTTCAACAAAGGCTCTGGATTTAGAAATAATGTGATTGTTCCTTTGCCAAAATCATTTTTATAGAGTAATGGAGTAACATGGGTTTAAACTGAAAAATCAAATCTGTTTTTAATTTTTTTTCAGGAGATTAAGAAAAAGTTGCTGAACTCTTATTTACAGTAACCTCAAATATTTGTTTGAAATCCCTATATAGTTTATATGCCTTAACTATTTTAATTCCATAGTTTCCTGTGTGCTTCATTGTGAGAAAACATTGGTGTGTAATTTTTTTTAATTCAGATAGGATTTAATTCCATTTAGCAAATAGGGCGAAACAATATTACAACATAGACATCAATAATCAGGAGTACTTTGGAACTGCCTCTATTTGTTATATCAGCATAACATACTGAGATATGTGAGTATCAGTAAAAAAAAAACCTGGCACTCAACAATAAAGTGTATGCAGCATATATGGAGATATATTTCAAGTGTTTGATCAATCAACATTTGTCCACACAAAGGCCATTTTAGATGATTTTGTGAATATTTATTCTTTGTTTAATCATGGATACATCTGGACATGTTCTTTGGATTATTTTATTTGCAGTTCATTCAAACAGGAACATAAATAATTATAAGAGAAGGGTTTTATAAATTACTCAAAGGCATCTTGCCAAAGATTAGAAGCAAGATCGTTATGCAAAGTTCACAGCCAGACACGTAAAAAGGCATTCCTCATAGATTTGTAGTCAATTAAAAATGGCAAGGGGGACAAAATAGAATATACTATGGACAAATAAGTCCAAGTGAGCCAGTTTGGTCAAGAGCTTAAGATCTCAGGCTAGAAATCAGGAAACTGTGATTTCTAATCCTGCATTAAGGATGAAAGTCAGCTGGGTGACTTTGGGCCAGTCATTCTCTCTTGGCCAAACACATAATGTTTTATCAAAATGTTTTCATATAAACATAATATCAGCAATAGAAGAGAATATTTGTAGCTCAGGATTTGTTGATGCTCTTGGAGAAAACTGCCAAGCTTAAAGAGTTCCAAAGAACCCACAAAAATAATATTATTTCTCAGAAGGACTAAAAATATAAAGTACAGAATGATCTATACAGTCCTCTATGAATTTATTTTGCTTGAATATGTACTTTATTGTCATTCATTATTTGATCCTGTCTCAACCCCAAGTTTTTCCTAACTACCTTCATCAGCTTTTAGCTGTTCTATAACTGCATTAGTAATTACGTGCAAGTCTGTCCCTTTGGAATAAGCCTGTAATTGCTGCTACTAAATCTGCAAACTATTCTGACTATTCCAGATAAATGGAGGTAATTTAAGAAAATGAGATATGATGCAAATAATTAGAAGAGCATCTGAGGAAATGCAAGATAATATAAAAACACAAAAGTAAGATGAAATTATATTTCCATCTGTGTACTTTTTTTAAAAAAACATCTGCAACTCAATGCTTATTAATATTTCCTTATTATAAAAGTAAATTAAATTGAAACACAGACATATTTTTTAGATAACACTGCAAGAACTCTTTTTGATTGTGGGGTAAACAAAAGTTATATATAACACCTGTATATATACTAAAACTCTGTAAGTTGGGGGTATATTATTTCAAAGATAAGAAATTATATTTTCTTCATGAAATTACTGTACTATACAGTTCTCAAAGATATCTCAGCAATGATTAGAAAATAGGGAGTCTACCAGGAATTTGTCTTCGAGGCATATACTTGAGATTGCAATATAAGTGATAACATCAAGGCAAGTATCTATTATTAATATCAATATATTAATATCAATATTAATATCAATCAATTTTTAACATTCCATGCAGCTTTCAAAATATGTTTGATTGTACTTGCACAGTTCTGTAAAGTTGAAGACTATCGATTTATTTTTGCATAAAACAGCCCAAGGAATCCCTGAATTTAAATAAAAAATAAAAAAGTAGATTTCTCTGTGCAGCACTGTATTAAATTTTGTTTTGTTCAAACCAATAAGCAAATGTCAGGAAAGTTTAAATCCTAATTGGTTCAAAATTCACCAATTCATGAAATTTCTTCCTTTCTCTTAACAGACTGCATTCCTTAATACCTGAGAAGAATATATGTAGCTCAATGTTGAATTGTGGAGTCTTTGGTGCTCTCTGAGAGTGGGTGTTTGCTTGCAGACATTTTGTTACCTGACTAGTGTTTGCTCCCTGTTTATATACAGCAGTTTGCCCTGCCAAAATTGGTGGGAGTGTGGGATTTCCTTGGTAGTTCCTTGATTATGACATTGTTTTTGCTTATTTGTCTGATATTAATTCTCACTTATCTGGGTTTAGGCTGCTGGAGACAATGTGTTCTTATCTTTGTGTTTGTTTCTTTCATAGTCCTTTGTTGTTATTTCTTTTGAACGGGGTGTAAATATGGTATATCCCTATGTGTCTCTTGATGGCTGATTTTCTGAATGCCAAGCCTCCATGAATTTTTTAGCATTTTTGGACATGGCTTAGTCTAGGATTCTGATAGTTTCTGAGGTGAAAATATGTTTGAGTTTGCCCATGTATGGTGGGTGAAATTAAAGAGTTTTCATCACATCTTCTGATTGCTAGTTGCTATTCATGGATACATACGATCAGCTAGTATTCTGCCTGCCTACATAGTGGCTGCTACAGTTCTTACACTATGTGTTGTAGATTACTTCTGGGTTTTTTTCCTTGGGTTATTCAATCTTTTGGACTATTTAAGATACTTTGGAGAGCTTTCATCAGGTGTGTGCTAGACTGAAGCCATGTGATTGTAAAAGTGGGTTTTTTTATATATATGGTAGTAAATCTTTGTAACCACTTATTGAGTGAGAGGATCAAAAGTGCCTAATCTGGTTTTGTGTTATATTATTGCTTATCATTAAAAGAATGGAGGAAAAAGGGGGAAATAAGTAAGATCACACTTCTGGAATTATGGAAGAATGATTTTCACCAAATTGAATGAATTAGCTCCTATGAAAGGCAAAAAATGAAATCAGGGACTTGAAAATCTTTGAAGAAAGTAAAACATAAACTCTAACTAAGCATAAGTAGTTCTATGAGAAGAATATATGGACATACCTGGATTTTGAAAGATGTAGCAAACTTCTACAGATAACTATGCTGAGGAAAACTTGGCTTTTCAGATACAAGAGAAAATAGAAAAGATAGCTGCATTATTTGGTTGGAATGCAAAGTTGGGGATAAGGGTTCAAATACTACCATTATTTACTTGGAAGAGCCAACGTGACTTTTTAATACAGCTGTAATGGTTAGTCAGCAGCATAAACTAAAAATCATTAAATAATGGTGATTCAGGTCTCAAAATATAAACATCTGATTTTTGTAGCTAACACAAATAACTGTTATCAAGAGTTTTTTAAAGAAATTTCCATGTACAGATTCTGTCTCACTTTCTACATATAGGGTTATGAAAACAATGGGAGAAGAGGAATAAAGTAGGAAATATAAACATTATTTGTCTCTATCTACATTTAAATTTTTGATCAACCCCTTATACAGTCTTAACATTTCCAGGATGGTTGCAGGTTGCATGAGAAGATGGATAAAATACAACTTCACGTAATGTGAAAAATGCTAAGTAAATCCATATTGAAAATTGGTTAAAAGAATAAAGAGGATTTATAAAATCCCTGCATAAAAATATCACATTTCAATTTGAACTGAATCTGATTGCATTTCCAAGTGAAAGTCTCTGTGGAAAAAAGGCTACATTTGTACCTGTGGAACAGTTACCTATTAACCTCTCCTTGGGTCCAGGAAATAAACAGATGTTGGCTTGATTTTAAATTGCTGTAGCTGCCATCTACCAAATTGTTAGTTTATTGTCTAATATTGTTTTGCAGCTTGCAAAATTCAAGATATGAAGCAGAAAAATTATGGCTGGTACTAAACTGGCAGACATCTAAAATGATGCAAATATATGCATATTAGTTCTGAGTGAAGTGGCTCCACCTGCCTTGTGACATTGCTTCAAACCTAGATTGTCAGCAGCAGCAGCTTGTCTTGGAAAATTCAATTGCTTCACTTTGTTGCAAAGGCATTTGCAGCAAACTGATGAAATGTGCATTGTGACATCACGATGCAAGCCTTGCCTCTAAGGAGGTGATAGATTTTACCAATGGGTAATAAAAATGGTATCTGTTCATTCTTGGCATTCATTTAATAACAATTTATTTAAAAGCCAATTTAATTAAATCTTTGTTTAACATTGCATTGCTTCTTTTATTTAATAGAGCCATGTGCAAAGCATTGAAGAGTGATGCTTTACAAAGTATGTTGACATGAGAGATACACTCCTACTTGAAGCATTAATGCATTCACATCTTCCAGAAGATTCAGCATAGTTGTTGAAGAGGATTGCTGATGGTCTGCACATGTGAAATGAAGCTGGTGAAATGAAATGAATTTGCATCCATTTGTCATGAACCACAGAAGGCCTTCAAGCTGCCTGTAACATTCCTTTAAGAAGTCCCAGAGACAGCCTGAATCTGATACAGAGCAGTCTCAATTGGACAGAAAAAAGAGAAATTAAGACAAGGGTTCACTTGATAGGCTTTTTAACCTGCTAGATCTCTCATTTTCAAGTTCCACAGAAAATGATGGTTCCATCTCTTGGTAGATTTGGACAGCCAGAAGAAACACAAGTTTCACTCTTCAAATCCTCAGCAGCCCTTGTTGCATTGCTACTATTTCCCTATTTCCTCAGCTTCAAAAGGAAGAAAGAACTCACAGGAACCAGAAATGGAACAGAGTGGGAATTTCCATCAATGGGAAATTGCCCACACAGAATGATATGAAACAGCAACTGAGTTAATTGGTTCAATGTGGTAGACCAATGCAAGGCCGTGTCATTATGGGTACCCAAGCAAAACACTCAGCTTCCATTGTCATGGTTCTTTGGTGTAGAAGGAGCCAGATTTACTCTCCCACTGGAATGCTATTTTGTAACAGGAAGCCTTCTTAGTGATTTTCTAAAATCCACTGGATCTGGATTTGGATTGCTTTTTTACTCTTTACAATGGTAGAATAATCTTAGTTGATTTGCTACAAAAGACTATATGGCTACACAAATAGAATATTCCAGTTAAATGTAGCTCTATTTGATGAAAAGGAAAAGAATTTTCTCATAATCTATCCAAGGTTAAAAACAAATCTTTATAGACAATATCACATGCTAGGCAGTATTCATAATTTCCAAGTATTGCTTTAGTTTAAATTAAGATATATTAAGCAATTTCTTCCATAATAAAATATAGTTTGTATAATCAAATTGATGAAAATAGCATATCCAGAATCAATATATATGTACAAAACTTCATTACCTATAGATAAATAATGGCATACATATTTCTGGTATTAACAGTTCATGCATTCCAATAAGACTTCTGTTTATAATTACTCGAGTTATTGAATTTCTTCAGGGGACACTGTTACTGAAATCTGCAATGAAACTAGAGATAAATGCTGTAGAAGAAAATGTTTGTGAACTACATTATAATTAGATGTCAGATCAAACATTTTCCCCCGCTTGATGGATTACTTCCTCTTAGTTTTAAACTTCTGAGATACCAATATTCATTTGAATTCATCTCTAGTTCAATCTTACTCTTATATAATCAAATCAGTATTCAGGACTGTGACTCTTCATTCATGTCAGAAAACTCCCTTTACATTCCAGACCAAATTTTTTGAAGATGCATATCATTTTTCTAATGATTTGCATGCTATATTCTTCAAGGCATTGCAGGATTAGGCTGTCGTGTTACTGCCACAAAATTCTGAAATTTAATCTGAAGGATGTTTGACAACATTTTCAGATTAATAATTTAGCCAATTGTTATTTTTTCCTTTTGGTCAAGAAATTGCCCTCAACTAGCAGCCAGGAGCAGTTAGAATGGAAGTGCAAATTATAAAGCTGCGGGCCATATCTGGCCTTGAAAGATTGAAGTGATATATTCAGTGCCTCTCCAACAGTGTCAGTAAATAAAATATTAACATGTATAAAGAAGGAAATTATACAGACAGGAGGGTTATCATATTAACTATATATAATTGATGGTTTTTACATTTAATGTAGTTCCAGATTTAAATTAATTGCTTTTAGTTTTTGTCCTAGCCTACTTACATAGTGAAGTGTGCTCTCTCTAGTTTGACTTTCAATGACCCAGATTATGCTATGTTGAAAATAAGAAGCCTGACTTCAAATGGAACAAGAATCTGAGTTTTATAGAAAGTTCTTACAAGCTTAAAAATGTGGATTATTTATTCTGGCAGATGTTTCATCCAATAAAGTCAGAATTCAAACTGTTCTAGAAAAATATGTTCATAATTTGTGTGTGTGTGTTTGTATATGTACGCACATACATGTGTGTGTATTTAAGTGTACCTCCTAAATCCTACAATAATTGTTTGTTAAACTTTTGATGATTAAAAGAATTAACCTGCCACAGAACCACTCACCATGGCCAACTTGCTATGGGACAATTCAATGCTGCATTAATCATTTCATTCGGTTACTTGTATTATTGGTGTCCATGTTTTTGTTGAAATTATTGTAACTCTTGTATTTCTGGATTGATTTTCTTTATTTTATTATTATTGGCCATGGTTCAGTTGAAATTAATTTAATGTTTGTATTTGCTGAATTGTCCTGCAGTGAGTTGGCCATGACAAATTGTCCGAGACACCCCTAACTTGGTTGGCTTTAATGTTTGTAACACTCTCACCATTAGTCATACTATTTACAATTTATCATGAATGAAGCTCAGCATTTTTGGAGAACATCAGATTAAAAATATGTAATCTACAGATATTCCCTTTAACTTTAATATTCTTCATTACGTGTGGTTTCATATGGGGAAAAATGAAACCAAGTACTAAAGCTAATTATCAAATATACTTCCTCATTCAACATATACGAAGACAAAATATACGAAGACATGGATAGTTTTACTGATTAGTGAAAATGTAACAATAAAAACATGTTTGTAATATTTAAGGATCTCATGGTTAATGGAAATTCAAAGTCCCCATTCAACTCACTCATTTTACTGACATCTGGCAAGTCTTCATATATTGCATTATGTGGAAAAGAAGTCACCTCTTACTACTATCAGCATATTTTGGAATAGAAAAGATCTATCAGAAGTAGATTTTTTTTCAAAATAAATTTTGATTATGAACAATTTTCAGTATTAATGATCTTAGTCAGCACTTCTGACCCATCTGGAGGAACTTTTCTTCGTTCTTACCCTGTTCAGGTTTCCTTCCTCAAACATGACTCGAGATCAGGGGTATCAAATTCACATCATCACAGCAGCATCACATGACGTACTGAGACTTTTTCCTTCTTTGCTAAACTGGGATGGGCATGTCCAGCACATACTGCATCTGGTCCATGGGCTGGGAGTTTGACAGACCTGCTCTAGATCCAGCTAAATAGAATCAGGTAACATGAAAACTAGATTAATAAACTCGTGCTGGGTGCAACTGATTAACCCAATTCCTTATTGTTTCATTTTTTTTATAGCATGTCTTTCATTCGTCTCACAGACAAATAAAAGACACAAATCTGAAGTAAATATATGGAAATATTTCCCTCTGAGTTACATGATAAGCAAATACAATAAGTCAAACTGCTTAAGTTTCATCAGGCATTTTTTTCATTGTAGAAATAGCAGAATTAAATTGGATCCTAGATTTTGTCCTCCATTTTACTTCAAGACAGTCAGTGACTTGACACTCATTATCAGAAGAGTTCTGAGCCCCATCTTGTTCTCTAATTTCAAATGTCAATCTACTCATTTCAGCACATTCCAAAATTTTCTTAATGATTTCTTCCTGTGATGGTATTTTCTCATTTTTCCAGTTTTTAGCAAATACAATCCTAGCCACTGT
>BHFT01054009.1:0-14250 GCA_004320025.1 Laticauda laticaudata
GTAATACTGTGGGTGGCAGGGAATACTGTGGGAATGGGAGGGATACCTGTGGGATGGCAGGGATATCTTTGGATGGTAATGAGCAGTGGGAATAGATTAATCACTCCAGTGCAAGCATAGTGGACTGTAATGGTCCACCCTCTCCAGGTGCCAACACCTTTGGCCTTTATGTGATTATTATATTTCTTTGATTTTGTTTTATCGCGATATTGTTGTTTTCTTGTTGAGGTATATTCTTGTTTTTTTTGGTTAATTTGTTTTTTTATTTCCGATTGCTTCGGTTAGGTTATGTTTTCTTCTGGTTATTATCTATGAATATTTAATTGGTGCTTTATGATGATATATTTGGTTTTTTTTTTTTTATTTTTATGTATTTTTTGATGTTGAGTTTGATCGGGATAGGTGCTGATATTAATTGCTGGATTGCTATTTTTTTTCTCTTCTCATAAATCCCCTAATGTGAGTAAGGCAAGCGGTAACAATGTAACATGTTCGATCAACTAACATTCAAAATATGAAACACAAACTCTTTTATTAAATGCCCTGTGTCATTGTTGGCCCAACGTCAACAACATATATGGCCCAATCTCATCCGTGGAGATGTGAACAGGCTGAAGGAAGCGCATCCATTAAGCATCTATCATCCTGTCTTGCCATTCCACTGCTGCCAGCCTAGGGAGTTGCATCAGTGTTTCAGGAGGTTGCGCTGCTTTTCTTCCCTTCACGTGGAAGCTCTGTTGGGGCCTTGCACATCCTCTGAGTGGTCTACAGGTTTCGTCCTTGGCTCCATTCACAGGCTCCATGTCCCCATTGTGCTCTTGTTGGAGGTCCATGAGTCTGTTCTGCAACAACGTGGCGTAGCGGGCGCGCATGAGATTGTGCAGGAATGGCAACAAGCTTCCACGATGTTCCTCACGGTCGTGTGGTGATGCTTCATGGTGGTGAGAAGTACCTGGAACCTGTTGGCCAGGATGCCAAAGGCGTCTCCTCACACACTGCACCTGCTTTCCTAGCCGAGGCCTGTAGTTGAAGATCCTCGTCTCTTCACGGGTGAAGGCATCTGGGGTGTAGGGCTTCATGAGGTAGGTTCTGAGGGAGAAGGCATCAATCCCCACAGATGAATAGTAGGCACATTCTTTGTGTGTGCGAGTTGGGCAGGAGGGTCTGGATCTGGGAAGCCCATAGATCGAGAGGTTGATGTTCCGAAGCACCCATCCTTTGAGGTGGCTGCATGTTTACGACTGGCATCGTGCAGAGTGCCTATTGCCTGAAGCATGCGTTTACATGAACTTGTCGGTCAGCATCCACCATTGCAAAGAGGATGATGCTGAAGAAACCCTTTTTGTTGAAATATAGTGGACCCGACTTGGCTGGAGCTTTGCAGGCCACGTGCTTGCCACTATGGCTCCAACGGTGTGGGGGATGTTCCACTTCTGATACAACTGCTCTGCAACTTTCTTCCAGCCTTCTTCAGTGGAGGGGCACTGGAGCGAGCTCCTCCAGGTTATTCTTTCGATGTTGGCCTGCACCACTTCTCTGACCACAAATGGTGATAGTGTTGTGGCACCCTCCAGCCGTACTGCAGGCTCCTGTACGTGGTCCCTGAGGCAGGTGGCGCAGAAGTCAGCGCCAACCTTCAAGCCCAGGGTGCAGACTGGGCCAGAAAGTTGGTGCTTGCTTGGTCAACCTGGGGTCTCAGCACTCCACAACTTCGTCAAACATGGCTGGAGCATCCTGAATGAAGTGCTGGAATGCACAAGGGTGCTCGTTCCTCAGCTCCACCACCAAGCTTGTTTGTACAGTCATACTCTGCTCTTCTCCGATCGCATCGTCGGACCCAGACCTTTTCTTGGCCCCTCTTTTCTTCGTGTAGAACAGGTGAAAGAGCCGTAGGATGGCTTCACACTGTTGAAGAATGATGGTGGCTCCAAAGAGGTGTGTGATGATCCACTGCTGGAGAACTGGATGCTGTGGAGGAGCAAGAGCCAGATGAAGGCTGAAGAGGTCTGATACAGCAGGGCTGCTGGACGAAAGTGAAATCCAGGTGAGTTCCTCCCCCTTTTTATAGGAAAATATAGGTTTTCACTAGATGTCCTTCGTGCATCCTACTAGACATCCTTGCAGACATCCTAAATATCTGAGATACGTCCCCCTCTTGAAACTTTTTTTCCGTTTTAATGCTTTGTATGTGAGCTGCATCCGCTTTCATCCTTTCTCTGCGTTTGTGCTACTAACGCTTTGTGTCTGTTCCGCATCTCCGTTTTTCGCTTCCTCCCTGTATCCATTTTCCGCTGGACGGATGCAAGTTGTGCAGATGCACAGCGGATGCCTAGCGGATATAGCGGATGTATAACAGATGACCGACAGATGTTGAAAGCGGATGTGTCCCAGTATGCGTTGCGGATGCAGAACGGACGCGTTGGATACATTTTCCGCTCAAAAAGTTTTGTGCAGCTCAAAACTTTTTGAGCAGTTGAAATGTCAATAGACGGATGCTGGACGGATAGAGAGGATGAAAAACTGAGGCAGTGAGTACAGAACGGAAGCATCACGTTAACCAACGGATGGCATGTGTTTCTCTCCGTTTTACATCCTCTTTCCATCCGTTGGTTCAGTGTGACATGGGCTGAAACAAGAACTGATTAATCAACTGATTAAGCATGATGGCCACATGTGCAAATTCAATCAAGATATGAGAAAGATGCAAAAATGTATGGTTTCTATAAAGAACCAATGCAATTAGATCAAATACTATTAGGAACAATTAATTAAAAATGTATAACTATTTGATGGGTATTAAAATGGAACAAGAGCAAGTGAAAGAAACAATGATAAGATGGGCAAAAAAATTTTGGCTATTCAATAGAACTAGACAAATGGCAAAAATTGTGGAATAGAAACTGCAAACCAACAATGTCAATGGCATATAAGGAAATGACATATATAAGGAAAATGAATGCAAAATGTTTTATAGGTGGCATTTACCACCTGTGAGATTAGCAAAATTGTATGAAAACTCATCAGCTAAATGTTAGAAGTGTAAACAGATACCAGATTCATACTATCATATGTGGTGGACAAGCTCAAAGGCAAAAAAAATACTGGACTAAAATACAGACTTGGTTAGAAAATATAATAAAGGAACACATAGATTTGAAACCAGAAATATTTTTGTTGGGTATACTACCAGAAAAGTATAATAAAGAGAAAACATACTTAATTTTACACGTATTAATAGCAGCAAGAGTTGTGTTTGCAGAAGAGTAGAAAAATGAAGAGATTTTTACAGATGAAAGTATTATTAAAAAAATACTAGAATATGCTGAGATGGATAGACTTAAAAGAAAAGAAAAAAAAGGGAAAAAAAAGAACACTTTTTAACATGGGACCAGGGGTGGGATTCTACTGGTTTGGACCGGTTCAGTAAAACTAGTTGTTACAATTCCCGATAGTTTGGAGAACTGGTAAAATGGGCCCCCGGCTGGCCACATCCCTCTCCACCCACTTCTCTATTTCCTGCCCAGTCAGTCTTTATCATGCATGCACAACATCACGCGCATGCGTGACAAGCTAACTGCATTCTAACCCCTCCCACCCCACCCTTCCCAGGGGTGAGATTCTACCAGTTCGCACCTATTCACTAGAATCAGTTAACATTCTAAACAGTTCGGAGAACCAGTTGTTAGGAGAAATTAGTGGCCTAATCCTGTAAAGAAGGCAGGAAGGAAACATTCTGGTGTTGCTTACAGAAACTGCCTCTCCATTAACTTTATTACATTCTTGGCAGGACTAGGACTTCCTATCTCAGGAACTACTCTGGAGTTGTTTTCCCTCCTTTGCTGGTACTTTGCTTGTGTGGAGTGACCATTCAAAGTTACAATGGCACTGAAAAAAGTGACTTATGACCATTTTTCACACTTACAACTGTTGCATCCCCACAGTCATGAGTGGCCAGGCGAGGAGATGCATGCCTCAATGCAAGTGATATTGAGTTGGCCATGCTCCCCCCCCTCCCTCGCTCTCCCTCTCTCCCTCTCTCTCTTCATCATTAAAACCATCTTTCCAATCAGCCTCCATGTTTCCAGTGTCTTCTCCCAGCTTGGAACTGACCCAGATGGATATCTCTTCTAAAAATTTGGTACCCAAGACAGGACTCCAAGCTAAGCTGACCAATAGACCTGGCCCAGGTAGACCACCACTGACAGCAAACCCCTTGTGTCTGTGGATGAGCCTCGGATCTTGGCCATTTGATGCAAGGGTAGTGAAGGCAGTTTTGAGCGTTGAGCTCAAAGACTGAAAAGATGAGTACCTCCAAATTTTAATTTCAAAACTCAGAAAAGCGAGAGAAATGTGGGTATCTTAGTCTGTATGAATGCGCTTGAAAAAAATCCCTTCTGTGCCACAGCTGGATCCTGCTCCCTCTGCATCTTTCTAGCCACAAACAAACTGCTAACACCTCCCCCCTCCTCCCGGGCTATGATGGGTGAATTCTGGAAAGCAAGGAGATTGACCCAGAGCGCAGGACCTTCTGTTAAGCAAGGGAGAGAGTGCATGGGAAGGGCTTGAAAGGCAAGTGAGAGGTTCACTCTTGGGCAACTGACTAAGCATTAATGAGAAGACTCCTGTTCTGGAAAGGAGATATCCATACTCTGAGTAATTTCAGTGGACAGAATCCTCCCAGGTGCCTGAAAATTGAGGGGATTACCACAGGCTGAAAGGCACCTTCACCTGTTGGGGGCAGTGTATTCCATAAATTGTGGGGGACTAGGCAGGAAGAACTGTAGAGTCTCATCTCAGATGGTGGGGAAGACCAGGAAATGGAGAGCTCAGGATTTAGAATCCCACCAAGGTCCCCCCCCCCCCCCCNGCCCCCCCCCCCCCCAGGGAGACCAATGGATGCCTGGGACTGGGATAAATTGCCTGTCCAGGCAAGAATGAGGAAGGATGAGGAAGAAGCATGTGAACAAGTTATGTGAGAAATGGACTCTGCTCAGAGATGAAGCAAGAAGACTCATTTGGTTAAATAAAGATACTTAAAAGAAACAAGGAAATAAATATATACATTGATTCTTTGTTCTCCTCTGTCTTCTATGCAACTATGTGATATGTTTCTTAAAATTTGTGCCTTCCTCCTTCTGAGTTAACTGAGATTTATGGTGGGAATGACCACGGTGTATAAACCTGAGAGTTCCATTTTCCTCTCTTTTCTCTTTTCCTTGTTTTTGTATATATGTGTGTAAAAGTCTTTGTGTTATCCCTAGAGACAAGAATTTAAAATTGTTACAAAATAATGTTAAATTAAGCAATGAAAAGAAAATACCTTTAATAAAAGCCAGCAAAACAGAGTGAAGAGAGGTTGTCAGGAGGGGATATGCAAGCTCATTTAGAAGAAAAGTTTTGTTTGTTTTAATTTACTGTATGCACTGTAATCTGTTTATCCTTTTTCCTGAAACATGTGGTGTGTCCGTCCACAGGAGTTTCTCAAGTTCACTTTTGTAGCAATAAGCTTTTCTTATTTACTTTCCTTATTTACTTTCCTATCAGTAATCAGTAAAACTATTATGGAAATGTAGGAAGCTAGCACCCATCCCTCTCCTAGAAAATTGAAATATCCTAGGAAATATTAAAAAGGCAGAATATTTCCCCTAAAAAGAGTAGAAACTCAGAAGCAGAAACTCACCTCAGAGAGGCAGAAATTCAGCCCCCCAACCTTTGCTAATGTGCCATTAAGGCCTAGGCCAGAGTACTCTACATCAGGGGTCCCCAACCACCAGTCCCTGGACTGGTACCGGTCCGTGGATCATTTTGTACCAGGCCGCAAAGCTTGGGCGCCACCATCTTGTTTCGATGGCACTTCCGGGTTTTCGGTTGGAAAGTACTTCCAGGTTTTCGGTTGGAAAGCGGTGTTTGGGTGTTGAAGGAATCCTCGCGCCTTAGTTTCATTGAAAGGGGGGGCAGCTTCGAATGAAGAGCTGTCCCAATGGCGGTGGAGTCTTGCGTTACTCAGGTACCAGTCCGTGGAAGAATGAATAATTGTGAAACCGGTCCCTGGTACGAAAAAGGCTGGGGACCACTGCTCTACATAATAAAGGCCTCTACCCATCTCATCACCTGGCCTGGAAAGATTGTATCAGCCAACAACCAAGTGAAACCATGTGGGCCAGACAAAGCCTACAAAGTTAAGACCCCCATCCTGAGGAGTCAGATAGCCAATGAGATACATTTCTTGCATGAAACAGTAAACACTAAGGTGGGGCCCAACAGAGGGTAGATAAGTGTATCTCAGCATCTTGGCCTCCCTTTTCTCTTTTCCTTCACCTGTGATCATCCTTTTTTGGAGCTTCAAACCATGTAGTCCTGTCCACCATTAAACCATCTTTCCAAATAGCCTCCATGTTTCCAGTGTCTTTTTCCCCACTTGGAACTGAAGCCAGAAAGATAATTTTTCCAATAGAACTAATCCTGGATAATTCTTCCAATAGAACTAATCCTGGAACATATAAGCAATCTCTAAAATAATGTGGTCTATTACACACCAAATGTTAAAAGTAGAGTCTTTATGCCCCCCACAAATTGTACACACTAAAATATTAGGAACTTTCAGCATTCTTAAACTGCCAGTTCTTAAATCCTAATACGTGCTTTACAAAATTTATGCATTTGTTCATTTTCAGAGAAATGACTCTTGTCCTTTCTTGTTCTCTTCAATTACCAGGAATCTTTTGCCTTATTACCAGAATCCAGCTTCTTTTTTCTCATCTTGGTGTCTCCATTTTGTTATCTGTTTAATAACTGTAGTACTCCAACTGTGCAGATTGTATCAAACGTAAGTCACACAACCCACAACTCCACATCCAACCCTATCCAACCCACCATCATTCAAAACTAAACAGGCACGCCCCTAACTACCTACCTCAATTCTAACTCCAATTGGCCTTAAATACAAGCTACTCAACACAAGAAGCCTTGTGATTAAAATACCTGAATTTCTCCTCTTACTAAACATGGCTAAATTCAACATCATATTTGTCTATGAAACATGGCTCAACACATCTCTCCCTGACTCCATTACCACAGTAAGAGACTATCATGTTTACCAAATCCGATCGTGAAATCCGTAGACGGAGGTGTGTTGCTATCTTCTATAAAAAACAACCAAGTTACCCAAAGAGCTTGCTATTCCTGAAGACCATCATCTGTGAACTGTCCTTAAATATCACATTTTGATTCTTACTATGTTACAGAGCCCCCATTATAACATCGAAACATGTAAACAAAGCTAAATTCACCACTAACATCGGCAACATCTGTAACTAAAGCCCCTGTCACACAGCACCAACGGATGGAAAGAGGATGTAAAATGGAGAGAAACCACTTGCCATCCATTAGTTAACGTGATGCTTTCTGTTCTGTACTTCACAGCCTCCGTTTTTCATCCCTCTCTATCCGTCCAGCATCCATCGACTGACATTTCAGCTGCTCAAAAAGTTTTGAGCTGCACAAAAACTTTTTGAGCGAAAATGTATCCAACGCATCCATTCTGCATCCACAACGCCATAGGGGAACATGCGTCTAAATCACGTCGTCATCCATTTATACATCCGCATATATCTGCTGCACCGCTGTGCGTGCTGCCAAACTCACATCCGCTCCAGTGGAAAACGGAACAGGGAGGAAGCGCAAACGGACGTGGAACGGACACAAAAGCGTTAAGCGCCCCTGTCAACACTTGCACCAACGGATGCAAAGAGGATGTAAACGCGACAAAAAAGCTTGTCATCCGTTGGTTAACGCAATGTACTCCCTGCCTCCGTTTTGCTTCCTCCTTATCCGTCAGCATTCGTTTAATGACGTTTCATCCGCTCAGAAAGTTTTGAGCTGCTTCAAAAACTTTTTGCGCGGGAGAAATGTATCCAATTCGTCCGTTATGGCATCTGCTAGGCATCCGTTCTGCATCTGTTACGCATCCGCCTATATCCGCTAGGCATCCATTCCGCTTATTCGTCACGCAATTCGCGCATCGCCGCTCGGACGCAGGGAAGGAAGCGGAACGGACGGAGAACAGATGCAGAACAGATGCAAGCGGAAACAATCGTTTAAAATGGAAAAAACGATCGCATGTAGTGGGACCTATCTCGGGATATTAAGGATGTATACAGTGATGCCTAGAGATGCCTGTAGAGGATGCCAAGAGGATGGCAAAGGGCACCTATTACTGCCTATTAAAAAGCGGAGCAACTCATCTGCATCTCACTTTCAGCCCAGCAGCCCAGCTGTGCAGACCTCTGCAGCTTCATCTGACCTCTTGCTCTTCCACAGCATCCAGTCATGTGTCAATCGTAACACAGTCCTCCTTTTGGCAGCCACCATCCTTCTGCAACAGTGCGAAGCCTCTACAAGCTCTCTGGAACTCTACTACGGGAACAAGCGCGGACTGGCCAACCGAGCGTCAGTTGGTACGAAGAAGATCTAGTGAGAGAGAGAAGAGTACGGACGGATAACAAATCAAGTGTCTTGGATGAGGTGAGGCGTAGCGCTCTTTTCCAAAGCGATCATAGCTGTCCTATGCTACTTCTCCTCTCGCGCCGGACATCCTCTTAGCCCATTGATTAAACTTTATTCAGACTAGGCCCCTCTGCAGTAGAGAGATTTGCCATTCTCTAAATTCCCTTTGTGTGGTGCTTAGATGCTGCAAGTTTCGCGTTATCCCTTTCCCCCTCTCGGTGCTCTAGCTGCGCGGTCCGCTCTCTGGCACAACTCCCGAGGTTTCGCTTTCCTTGCCATCGAGAGTGTCCGTTTTTACACGCTGAGCTTGCCGATGGCGAGTCTGTAGGCTGGTAGAAATGCCGCGGGTGAGGGTGGCACTCTGACTCCCTATGCGGTTGATCACGGGCCATGGGCGCTTACACGGGAGTCTACTGATGACGCGATAGTGTTGCTAGAGTACACGGGGTGTCTGCCGTAGCGGTGTGCGGTAATGCCATCTATCAGACACCATCGCAAGCGATATTTGGTATGACATGTGCATGCACGCTGGCAAAAATTGTGTAGAGCAGTCCACTCGAAAAGAAACATTATTGCTATTGGACGAGCTGGTCTATCGGACACCATCGCATGTCGCACTGGGTCTCGTACTCATGGAAGAGTGGATAAAGAGAAGAGATATTAAGACAGCGGAAGCGCAAGTGAGTGTACGAGAAGGAGGTATAGTTCAATCGCGCGTTAAGGATGGATAGCTCTCCCAAGTGTCTTTTCCTAACCCGGTGTTTGTACATGCCTCTTGTCACTTGCCGTTATGGGTGGGCATAGCATCGTGACGTTGGCGCTTGTCTCTAACAATTAGTCAAGCTTATTCACCACAAATAGCTCGCTTCGCAGAAGCTGGGATTCGTCTCTTAACTTATTTTCATATACTTTGTAATGTGGTGCTTTGCTCTCATGTCTGGGTGGATTCTTTACTCTCTATTATTTTCCCTGCATATTGGTACAAAATACTCTGTGACTACAATGTCATGTATATAATCCGATTGTCCTTTCATTTATAAAGCTTTCAGCTCTCTAGGCGGTGTCTATGATAGTTTTTCTGAAATTTAGTTCTTGGCCCATTTAGAGGGTTTATTTATAACTAAATGACTCAAGATATTTACCTCTCTCGAAAGTGGGTGTGTACTTGAGTATGTCCAGAACGACTCATACATTCCAATTTTCTGTCATTTGAGTTGCATCCTATCTCATTGATAGAATTTAGCTGTAAACTCATTCACTCTCTCTCCTCCGGCTCGGATCCCGCTAATTGACATGTGTCTTACTATGATTGTGCTCTCTTTACTTCATTAGACTAACTGTGTTGGGAAGAAATAGACAGTTCTCTGATTTATTAGGACACTCTTGCAGACTTTTCATAGGGCCTCAATTTGGAGCTGGGAACCTTACACTGTGATCAGATTTTATGTACCGTGCAACACAATAGATAGGATAACTGGAGGGTGTATTTCTGTCTCTAACAGTTACAAGGCTAAGTTGTTCGAAGAACATTAGAGAGTCTCAAAACGAGGCGGCCTGTTGTTGCCCCTGCTCGTGATGCAATTATATCAAATCTCTTATTTTAGTGTCTTATCATTTTTGTCCTAGCATCCGCCGCTCAGTTCAGTACTTCTCATCACCAAATCTATGCTCTCCAAGCCAAATCTGCCCAGATGCATATAGTCGCTTGTTCCGCGCAATAACAAAGTGTTCGTAGTTTATTATATCAGCTTTGTCTCTGCTCACATTAGCACACGGAATTATACTCTCATTGGCTTACTTCTGGCTCTGTTAGGATCTAATGCAGAAATCTTTGGAATGAAGAGCCTCCTAAACAACGAAGATTTCTTGTTCTAGCTATGGGAGACATCTGGTTTTCGACCGTAGGGTTACATGGACATTCAGTGTAGGTCCACAGAAGGTACTTCAATAATACTCCCTATCACGCAATATAGTAGGTGTGCTGTTATATTGTTTAGCATAGAGGCTCGCCTCATATCCAGTGATGCCTGGCACTCAGTAGATGATAGGGAGTGTAGGAAGTAAGCAGGTAGCTTATGTCCTCCTTGGGAGTAGCAATAGTGCTTGCATCACTCCTGCTCACGCTGGTAGAAAGGTGAAAGATATCATCAAGAGTAGTCAAATCAAGGATTGAAAGGATGATTACATGAAGTGCTTCTCTTTCAAGCCGTCTATCTATCGACTACGGATCGATGAATTGGGGCCTATGATTAAGATCAATTGAAGTGTATATAGGAACGGTCATATTAAAAATCTGTAGAGAGGCCTAACATAACAAGGACCAGAAGCGAAGCGGGTTACTCTTGTACATACATACAGATAATGTGTTGGAATTGTGAGTTGACAATGGGGTTCGTCAGGGAGTTTGAATATGTGAGTATAGAGCGATTATTTATTGATAAAAATATGAGAGCTATATGAGTGCAGTATCGTGTTCAAGCTACCTGAGTTGACGAGTGGTGAGCTACTCTAGTTGTTATGATCGCCCTTAGTAGTTGGCTAGTGATGATGCTTATTCGTATACACCCAACTAGCCTTTCCTATCTCTCGTTTTACCTCTAGGTTCCACTGTTCTGGTGTAGCACTGAGTATACCCACTCCATACGCATCACATTTTTATATCGAACTAGAGCTGCATCACCACTCCAGTGCTATATAATCCTCGATGCACAAATGCATGGAAGGGCGCTTGTAAAGCTGAATTTCTCTTCACACAACCGCTCTTTGTGGACTCCTGCAGGATATACAGGTTCCCCATTCGAAGGCAGATCGTGTCGCATAAGACGCCATATTTGATAGTTCTGCAGTCTAATTCCTTCTGGAGTCTTGGGTCTTTCTTCTTTGGGTTGCAGAGCCAAACCAAGGACAGTTATTAGAGAAAAACATTGTTGGTGTTTTTGGATGACATTTTTGAGTGGTGTCCATTTTTAGGTCTGTGATTATAATAGAACCTGAACTTTGGAAGGTCTCTACTGTATAAACATAGTATGATGATATGAATGCTCATTGTGTGGTTATTGGGGGTTTCAGAGGTGGGTAGTATGGAGGGTTTCTCCTAAGTCTAACTCGAATTCTGAGTATATGCTACTCGAAGATTCGCACATGAGATTTCTGTTTACTAATAGCAGACACATTTATATTGATGTATATTCTGAGGCTTGATTTATATCACTATTACTTGCCCACCAAGATTTGTTGATAGAGGTCGCTACTAAATCATCATTTCTCCTTGTGCTTTATTCTGGTGCTCTCCTGTGATACACTACTCATTATATATTGTATGCTGTAGTAGGTACATGATGCCACCATACGCTACTACAGATGCAAAAGGTAGAAGAGAAGATAGTCGAAGGATGGTGCTGATTGAAGAGGTGGGGGGTAGGTGCTAGGGAGAAAAAGTGTGGAAAGAAGGGTAAAAAAGAAAGAAAAAGGTCGTCTGATCTCTGTTTCTCTGCCTCTTGGGTGTCATATGGTGAATAGGGTGTCACTAGAACATCAAGACCCACAATATTTTAAGTATTGGACAAATGACTCAGCCGGTGTCGCTGCGGACCATGTGCTCGTGACGTCTCCTTGGCAGAGAACAGTGATTCTCGATCGATGAGTAACGCGCATGCATGAGACTTCTCTGCAATAGCCACCCGTATTCGCAATCGCTCAGATGTATGTGCTCTCTCTTTCATGTGGACAGACTCCCTGTCGAGGCCTGGAGATAGTTGCAGTTCCTCAATATCTTTATTCAGAACCATGGTCGGTCATTGTAGTCTCCCTTAATGTATCTATTTTCATAGACAGGAATGTTACTTCAGTGTCTGGAGCGCCATGTCTGGCTTGTGTGAGGCAATAGTAGGGAGGAGACACGTGGCGCATTTGTGAAGTGCTGATGGTAAAAACAATTTGAGTGATGGTCATGATACCCTATATCGTGTCGCACAATGCTAGTCTCGCTGATAGCTAGTCGGTGGGCAAGAACAACAGTATTTTATTTCTGGTTCGTGGAGCATCATATTAAAATAAAGATGTGGAGACATCTGGAGGAATGTGTGCAGAGATAAAGCGTGAACGAGGGGGACTGGAGGATGAAAGTGTATAAGGATGTTGGCTGCAATACTCTCGCGGTATGGCCCATGTGTGATGAAAAGATAGGACAGGGCAGACATTTAGAGCGATCTCTTCAGGTATTTGAGGGCTGTCCAAAAAGAGGGAGTCAATGAGGCAAACAAGAAAGCAGCATATGGAACTCATGAAGGAGGAGAGGTAACTTTTAGATTAGGGACGAATGAAATTTCGTTCTGACAAGTGTAGAGCCATATTCTCAGTGGAATTTTTACTTCCGAGTGAATAGTTGTGGGTCGCTATGTCTAAGATAGGGATATGCGACAGCGCGCTTATTTGTGTGAACGTGTGGCCAACTATTAGGTTATCGCGTGCCTAGGTGTCGGGTTGCGCACTAGGAAAGATGCACTCTCTCACAGTGCGCTTTGCCTATTTTCTGATCTTAGAGAGATCGTAGTAGTGAAAAGCTAGTTTTTCCTAGCAACACTGCGCCTTGCGTAGTCGTCGAGAACCTGTGGATCCTAACACGGGTTTGACCTGCGCAGTTCTCGGTAGCACTTCTTGACGCTGATGTCGGTTGAGTTGGCTTGTGGTGAACGCTTCTCTTGCACGACTTGCGGCTGCCGCGCGAGGTGATCCTGTGCCTGTAATCGGTGGAAGTAGAAAAGGCAGAACCAATGGAACATAGAAAGAGATGGAGCGAGTTATCTAGCCACTGGGCTCTGGTGCAGAAGAGAGGCATGTCGTATAGCCAGAACATACGCGCTCCTGTTTCCTCTCGTTGCTTTCGTTTACTGCTCAGCTTCATGCCCAACTCTCAGGCAGGCTCGTAGACGTTTACATAGAGATGCTTATAACCACTACATAGGTGTTCCATAAGGTAGAGGTAGCTGGGTTGTGGTCCAAAATAGACAGTAGCGCGCGGTGCAGTTGACAGAACCGCGGGTTCTCTCGTAGTAGGTTCATGGAGCTAGTCTTCATGCAGCTAGAACCACTATGCGTGTGATGAGCGAGAGGGATGGCATCAGATAGCTCGTAGAAAACCATCCCCTGGCCGTGTTTGCGTATCCTAAATTGGGCTTTACGCCTCTCAATCCAGCAGGACAAATTCTTAGGCTTTTGACTCCTTTTTTGCTCTTAGCTCTGCGTCTCTAGAAGCTTTCCAGCAAGTATGGTGGTTTTCCGAGTGAGGAAGCTAGAGAGGTGTTTGTTGTTGTTTTTCTCCTTGATCAAAGCAATCATTGAGCCATTTCTGTAGATTGTGATTCGGTAAATTTGGAGGTGATCGCGCGTTAACAGGACTGTAAGTAGCAACGAGACCACCGTCTCCTCATAATCTCCTCGTCCCTGCTACTCGCACACACTTGCTAGTAACCTCACAATTCGTGTCCTATACGCCACCTAATCGATCTTATCATACAGCAACCTATAACCAGAGGGGGTCTTGGTACCGTCACAATGTGGGCGCACTGATACGCATAGCATGACGTGCCTTACTTCGCAGAGTCAGAGAAGGACATGGTGGGTTCGAATCCTGCTGTAGTGACGTTCGTTAGCGGCACAGTGAGCGTGGCCACATACTGTTACCTGTGCTCAGCAGCTTCTAGTGGCCTAGAACGTAGAGGTAGATTGACTGCGTCATAGCTGGTT
>BHFT01054017.1:0-14523 GCA_004320025.1 Laticauda laticaudata
AGACGGACTTTCTGCACTAAATAAAAGAGCTGAAGTTACGCTGATCTCCGAGTCTCATTTCCCGCGAACACAACATTTACTAAGGCTAAATTTGTCATGCTTAACTCTTGATGATTGCAGGTAGTCCTTGACAATCACCACTGTGCCCAAATTTTCTGTTGCTAAGTGAGGCATTTGTTAAGCAAATTTTGCCCCATTTTACAATCTTTCTTGCTATGCTCGTTAAACGAATTGCCGCAATTGTTAAATGAGTAACATGGTTGTTAAATGAATCTGGCTTCCCCATTGACTTTGCTTGTCAGAAGGTCACAAATGGTGATCACATGACCCCGGAACACTGTAATAGTCATAAATATGAGTCAATTGCCAAGTATCTGAATTTTGATCCTGTGACCAGGGAGATACTTCAATATTTGAAAGTCATAAGTTACTTTTTTCAATGCCATTGTAACTTCCAACAATCACTAAATGATCGTTTGTAAGTTGAGGATTACCTGTACAAGAGACATAGAGACAGGACATGTTATTTTCTTAGCAAGAATATAAAAATGATTAACACTGATTTGTTCCAGAATATTCCCTGTCTAGCTCACAGCTTTGGGATTTCTTGAAGATTTTCCAGTCCCGGTGATTTTTTTAAAGACCTACTTGTTGCTCCATTAATTGGTTTCACATTCTATTATTTGATCCTGTAATAGTTCCTATGAAGGTTTCACTTTTATCTGCATAACCATGAGGCTGGGCTGAGAGAGACAATGATTGGACCAAAGCCTCCAGTATAGAGAATAATGAAGGTAATTCTGATGAAAAACTATTACCTAAGCAAAGGGGTCTGAAACATCTTTAGGTGCCAAGCAATGAGATAATGGTCAGGAACAGTTTAGTCAGACACTTCTCTAACTCACTGGAAAGTAAGAAGTGAAGAAAGTACAGCAAGGTCAGACTAGCAAGATTCTTTTACAACAGCCAATTTCAATAAATACTTTTAGTCTTCCAGTGCAGTTGACTTTCTGATTTGGTCTACCTAGTGGGACTCACATGTAGCAAACTTCTAAGGCCTTGAATGTGCTGTTCTTAAACCTCGGAACAAGGTCTCCATAACTGTAATTATTTTACATGTTTATTTTCTACATTTATATTTTATTAAGTCTAGGTTTATTCTGTCTAATTTCCAGTTCAGTTTACATGGAGAGTTTACTCCATTGCCGAATCCATATACACAAGTGATACCAAGCTAGTATGGGGAAAGGAATCCTGCACACGGTTTTCTGAAAATCTTGCTTGATATTCTCAGTATCCAGGAAACTGATGGAAAGTCATTTATGTGTTTGTCTTCTACTGAATCCTATCTTTCATATAATCACAAAACGGGGCTTAAACTAGACTATAAAAATTCTCATGAATTTTTACTACCAATTTTCATAGAATTGGATGAAAAGAGAATTTCTGCTAAAAATGCTTCCAAAGGAGAGGAAAGTTTTGAAAAAAGCCTCCTGTGACGAGTGTGGCATAAGTTAGAAAGTGGCCAAATAGTCAACATGAGAATTCTGTAAAGGCCCGTTCCCACTGCACTTACGGATGAAAGGAGGATGTAAAACGTTAAAAAAAGCTTGCCATCCATTGGAAAACGCTATGCATCCATTGTGTACTCACTGCATAAGTGGTTTCATATGCTTATCCATCGAGCATCCGTCCACTGAGATTTCATGCATGCAAGAAATTTTCAGCTGCACAAAACTTTGTGAACGGATGAACTTTCCGCCGTGTACGATGTACATCCGTGACATATAGGGCAACAAACATTCTATGTCCGTTATCATCCATTAAACGTCCACTGTTATCCACTCTGCATACTCTAGCCATCCCTCAACTCACATCGCTGCAGCTGAAAATGGAAAGAGGAGGAAACAAAAGGTACATGGAACGTCCACACAGAGTTAGTAGCATGGAAATAGAAATGATGTAACCGTATGCATCTCGAATATAAAGTATTAAAAATGGACAAAACGTTTGTATTTGGGATGTATCTCATATATTTAGGATGTCTGCAGTATGTCTAGAGTATGAAGAAGGACAATCTAGTGGACAACTGATATTTTCTATTAAAAAGGGGGAGAAATCATCTCGATTGCTGGGATGGTGGAACATACAGTTCCACTATGGTTGCACTGGAGGTTTATCTATCCCACAACTATCCTTATCTATCCCACAAGCATGCAAAGGCTTAACCATTTTTCAAAGTTTTCACCAACACTTTATTAAGTAAAAAAAATAACCAAGTAAACTAAGTGTCTTAAGCAAGATAACCTTTATTAACTTTCTTAGGTAAACTTTATGACTTTATTAAATAAGCAAAATGAACCAAGGTAAACTGTATTAAGTGTGTTAAGCAAAGATAAACTTTCTTAGGTAAACTTTATGACTGTATTAAATAAGCAAAGTGAACCAAGTAAAGGTGTCTTAAGCAAAGATAAACTTAACAAGTGAACAACTCAGTCTCTGATACTATTCTCAGGTCACTCTGAGTCATGTCCGATGGTCTCAGCTGTGGCTTGAGTGCTGGTCTGAGGTACCATTGGGGTGCTTGGCCCGAGGGTAAACAGGTGGTGGTGTTTTCAGGAATCTATCCGAGAAACTGACTCAGTCCCGTGAGGTGAGAGGCCCTCATCAAGGACTTGAGATGTCAGACCCAATACTGATGACAGATTGTCCGTTGATGGGCTTGGCTGTGGGGTGGAGGAAGGAGGAGTGTAGTGGGGCTATCTGGTCTGCAGCTGGGCGAGGTGTGGTGTCTGTGGCGTGTGATGAACCTGGGCCTGGACTTGCCTGCATCTGCTGTGGGAAGTCCTGGTACTTGTAGCCTTGGTAGGTGAGGGGCTGTTGAAAGCCATGGAAGGGCTGTGACATCGCCTGGGGTGGAGGAGCAGATCTGAACTGGGTAGGAGCAGCTTCAACTGGGCCCTGAGGGTTGTGCAGAGTGCTGTATCTTCTGCTTCATCACCTGGTACTGGGCCTCGGGCAGGTCCCTCAGGGTCTGGCTCACGTAGGTGATAAGGTGTTCTCGCCCGAGGATGCTCTGTCCAAGTGGACCAGCTGAGAGAGAAGTTCTGTGCTGGTCTTCATTGTGTCCCTGATCTCCAACAGCACACTGTGGTTCTGGCCCTCCAGTCTGCCTCTCTGCCTGCATCCTCTGGAGCTGGGGGTGGGTTGGCCTCTGGTGGCTGCTGCTTTTTCCTCCATATGTTGGACAGCAGGGCGTCATCCTCACAGAAAACCTCCAAGTCTGCCAGCATGGGGAGTGCAGCTCGGGGGGGGGTCTCTGCTGTGGGGCCCTCTGAAGACACCTGCCTGGACAGGGTAGCTGGCTCATGGCTGGAAGAGGACTGGCTGTCTGTGGGCTGTCTGAGGGAGAGGGGTCTCAGGGCTGCTCCTCGGTGGCGGATCTCACCCTCTAGGAAACTGCACTTGGCCATGACATACATCACCCAGTCAGTGAGCTTGACAGGGCCTTCAGTGGCTTGTGCAGCAGGGGCTTCAGGGGGTTTAAGCAGCAGGGCCTTCAGCAGCAGGGCTTTGAGGGCTTGGGGCTGGTCCACCACAGCAACAGCAGCAGCAGCTTAGAGTCAGTGCCAGGGGTGGGATGCTATTTCTGGCCTTCTTTACTTTGCCAGGGCTTGAACGAGTAGGCACGGACTTCCTCTTCTTGTCTGACTGACGAGAACCATGGTGTTCCTGCAAGATGTATGTGGCAGCATGTCTTTCCCCTGTATGTGACTGTGTGCGTGCTGCATCCTTTTAATTTCATGAAGCTGATGCAATTCATACCTCCCCGCATGCACAGTGAACGCTTTGCATCCAATATTACATCTGCGCGGCATCCCCTTTGTTCCTATAGGCATCCGTGAGGCATCCGCTTCATCCGCTATGCATCCGCCCTTTCCGCTATGCATCCGCTTCGAAATTCTCCCCCAGAACTCTTTCGGAGGTGTCACCACTTCCCTCCACTTTCATCCACTAGGCTTCCTATGAACATCCGTTTAACATCCCCGCTACTAACTACGCACGTCCATTCTTTTCTGTTCTTTTCCATTCTGTTTATGCAAATTTTTGCCACTTTTTGGAGCAGATGACAACGGATGGAGCCACCCCGAAATTTTGCTTGTCAGCTGTGTCCTTTGTGCATATGTTTTGCATCCATCGGCCAGTGGGTCCGGCCTTTAGTGTTGTAGAGATTCTCAGTCATAGATAGAATTACATAGAATGCTTTATGGCCAAATGTGGCTGGACACACAAGGAAACTGTCTTGGTGCAAATGCTCTCAGTGTACATAAAAGAGAAGATACATTCGTCAAGAGTCAAGAATCATAAGGTGCAACACTTAATGACAGTCATAGGGTACAATAAGCAATTAAGTCCTGCTAGGAAACAGTCAATATAGATCGTAAGGATACAAGAGAAAAAGTTACAGTCATACAGTCACAAGTGGGAGGGGATGGGTGATAAGGAGTGATGAGAAGATTAATAGTAATAGTACTGCATACTTTGTAATAGTTGAACAGTGTTGAGGTAATTATTTGTTTAGCAGAGTGATGGCTTTCGGGGAAAAAACTGTTCTTTGTGTCTGGTTGTTCTGTAGCGTCATTTTGAGGGAAGGATTTGAAACAGTTTATGTCCAGGATGTGAGGGGTCTTAAAATATTTTTACATTCCTCTTTTTGACTCGTGCAGTATACAGGTCCTCAATGGAAGGGAGGTTGGTAGTAAGTGTTTTTTCATCCACGTCATGGTTGTCCCAAAGGTGCTTTTTTCAGGAGGCAAGTGGACTTTCTTGTGGTTTTTTTTTTTTTTTTGAAGATGTTTTTGCTTCTCATACAAAAAGTATGTATCCTGTCAGAGCTGAAGAAGCTTCTTGGTGAGAAGTGAAATGTCTTCAAAAAAAAAAAAAGAAAGTCCAGTTGTCTCCTGAAAAAACACATTTGGAATGTCTTTCTTTCCCCAAATCATTCTTCAAAGATCTGCAACTAATCAGGGCTTCCTTGCTTCTATTAAATCCTGATAGAGCACCTCAGGAGAGACATTTCCAGTAATGATCCTCTTACACAATTAATAGGTGGTTCCCTCCCTTAAGAAATTGTTAGAGAACTTGTCCCAAAGGTGATTTTTCAAAAACAACTGGATGTGGAAAAGCAAGTCCAGTTGCCTTTTGAAAAAAACACCTTTGGGATAACCAGAACCTGGATGACTGAGAATCTCCATGGGCATGTTGGAGAACTTCTCTCTCTGGAGGGATTTGGAGAAATGATTTGCCTGATTTCTCTGGAGTTTTTGGTGCTCTCTGAGCTTGGTTGTTTTGCTGCAGTTGTTTTCCTGCCCAACTAGGAAGCCTCATCAGTGCTCCACAGCTCAAACCTGAGCTGTATACATTCTTTTCACTTGGAACCTACTTTGTCTGCATACAAATGTGGTGACGAATTTCAGAAGCTTATTTAGCATTCTAGCTTGAAGAAAAATACAAGTGTCACTTGTATTATTCCTTTGATATTGCTGTATTTTATATACAACATAACCTGTAGGGTATTAATAATGGAAGCTTTGCTGTTCAGGTGAAATCTGACTTTTTTTGCTCCCTAAACGTGTCTCATGCTCTCAAGATGCTTTCAGAGATCCCTGAGTTGGGATCTGAAAAATCCAGATTTCAAAAGAGTTTACATCATGCTCGGTCTGCTACACTTCCATTAAAGTAAGGCTATTTGTTTCCCTGCCTTGAAAGATGATTATTAGATTCATAAGTGGGAGTAAGGCAAGGAGAACACGCTGCAACCTTTAAGGTAATGCTTCAGGTGCTTAGAAAAATAATAATACAATTGAAGAAATAGGAACAGCTGTTTCTTCCCTTGCCTTAATCACATTCTTAGCTTGTGGTGCTTAGAAATCCCCTGGTGACTCATTTCCAAGCTTGTTTGAGATGGCCACTTGGCACCTATTGGATTTTTCCACCATCAATCAGCCTAAATTGTAGAAGTTAGTGGAAGGCTTCACAGCTACTTTCCTATTTAATTTGGTGTTAGAAACAGTTAAAGGGAGATCTACATAATGTCTTTCCAGACTGTATGGGGATTTGGGTCCCTTTGAAACAGCTGTATGGAGTCTAGGTGAATAGGGTGTGCTAAGCATTTCATTTTGTTCTGATGAAATGATGAAATGCATTCATTTAAGATTATACCTCTCAAAGGAAGAAGAGAAGTGGACAGCATTGTATCTTCAGCTTCCTTTGAAGGCTCAATTGCACTAGAAGATGTCACTATTAGAGTTACTGGTCTTCTCTCTCATCTTCTAAAATTCCATTGTGAACATAGTGCACGAGTCAGAAATGGTGTGAACTGGAAAATAGTAATAGCACTTAGATTTATATAGCACTCCACAACCCTCTGAACAAATGTCAACATATTGCCCCCAACAATCTTGAGTCCTCATTTTACCGACCTCAGAAGACGGAAGGTTCAGTCAACCTTGAACACATCAGGAATGACCACCTGGCTATGGACAGAGTTAATCTGTCATACTGTACTCTAACCACTGTGACACCACAGCTTCTTCTTGAGTCCCTGTTGGAAGTTGATGGATATTGCAGGTTTTCTTTACATGTGCATGATGGTTACTTATCTATAGGGAAGATGCCATACTCAGTTCTTCCCTTCTGAACATCAGAGGAGTTCTTTCTGTTTACAAATTGACATCATCTGATCTGCTTTTGAGTGGCATATCAATTAGATAGATACAAACTAATTATTTAAAGCATTTTGGCAGGAACAAAGGACTTCTGACCTCAAAAGGGATGTGATCAAAATGTTCAAACTAAACAAAAGTTCCAAAGATGCTTTTTCAAGAAGCAACTAGACTTTTTGGTTTTTCTTTCAAGATGTTTCACCTCTAACCCCAAAAGTTTCTTCAACTCTGACTGGATGGTGAGGAATGGAAGGATTTATACTCCTTGCAGATAGCTGGTCATTTGCATTTCATTCCCCACCATCCAGTCAGAGACTGAGAATGTCCATAGACATAAATAAAAGTTCTATATGAAAAAGATGTTCAAATATTCCATGGTTACAAAGCTGCAAATTGCTATAGCTCATTTGAAACCTTTGACTTTTCCATTGTTAAACCACATATAGTAAGAATTGAACTCTTAGTCAGTGTTAAAATAGTTATTGCTAGGGTAGTTGGCCAATTGCATCAAAAATCCTCGTATGAATAATTTCCAGAATTGACTGTTGAATCATTAACATTTATAGTTCAGACTGATTGGAATTTCAGTAGGTGCTAACTCAACATTATGGGTTTCTTTTTCCTTTTCTGACACATGAACTCCTCCATGGAGTTTATAACTCAAGTTTATATTTTGAACACAAGCTATTTCTCTTTTTCACTGTAAAGCCTGGTCAAAGATCACAATAAAGACATTTGATTTGAACCCAACCACTAAACTGATAAATCATATTGAAGCAAACTCTGAGGTGTGGGAATGCAACCACTACATAGTCCATTTTACAGGATCCTCTCTTTTTTAGCATTTTTTTCCCAGAGTTTTGACACCCAAATGTTAATATTTCTATATTTTGAAAGGTATACTTATGCAAACTTCATCACTATTTTTAAAACATATCTTTGTTGAGTTTTAGCATGAAAAAAATGGGTTTTTTTAAATTGCTAATATGAAAACAGGTTGCTTATTACTAGTGCACTGCCAGCCTTTTGAGGTAAAGCAAATCAGGTGAAGATTCCAGAAAACAGATTGGAGCTCTGTTTTATTGATATAGGCTGCAATAAAAGCATATTGAAAGCTTGAAACATGGTTTAAGGAGATAGTTGGGGGAAAATGGGTATGAGAAGATGTCAGAGTATATTCATTAACTGGCAGAGACATGGTTAACAAAGTCAGCAAGTGAGTAAGCATGGCAACAGACCATCTAATGGGAGCTGACAGCCTGGATGTGGTTCAGCTCTGTGTGCTTTGCTGAGAATTGAAACTGAAACTAGAGTTCTGTTCTGAGCCCTCTGAGCTGCTCCTTGTGTTTTTGCTTATGTTAGGTTGAAAGAATCTACAAATGCTTTTGTAAACTTTACTCATATTATTTATAAAGAAGTTATTGATCCTGCTGAATCAGTCAGGATTCTAACAGAAGATACTTGCAAATGGTGGATCTGAGTGAGGCCAAGATGATTCAAAAATAGAAGGCAAGGTGAGCCCAGGAGGGAAGTGAGAAGGAAAAATGGAAATACAGGTAGTTGTTGACTTACAACAGTTCATTTAATGACAGAAGTTACCACAGCAATGAAAAAAGTAACTTTTCACACTTAAGGCTAGGTCACATCAGCCGACGGATGCAAAATGTATGTAAAAAGGACACAGCGGATGAGCAAATTTTTCCATCCGTTGTTTATCCGCTCTCAAAAGTGCCCCAAATTTGCATAAGCAGAGCAGACAACACGGAAAGGAACGGACGGGGAGAGGATGTAGCCAGGATGTAAAGTGGATGCTCCACAGAAGCCTAGCGGATGGAAGCGGATGGAAGCGGATGACACATCCACAGGGCTTCCGTGGGAGAACAGCGAAGCGGATGCACAGTGGAAGGAGCGGATGCAGAGCGGATGCCTAGCGGATGATGCGGATGAATCACCACACCTAGTGGATGCCTAGTGGATGCAAAGCATTCACTGTGCATGCGGGGAGGATGCATTGCATCAGCCCATGGATATAAAGGGAAGCAGCTCACAAGCAGGTCACCATCAGAGGAAAGACCTGCTGCCAGACACATCTTCAGCCAACAACCATGGGAAGAAGAGGAAGCCTATGCCTACTCCTGCCAGCCCTGGCAAGAAGGACAGGGCTACCATCCCACCCCCTGGCGCTGACTCTGCTTCTGCTGGTGCTTCTGCTGCTGGTGCTGACTCTGCTGGTGCTGGTGCTTCTGCTTGGTGCTGGCTTCTGCTGGTGCGTTACTTCTGCTGGTGCTGACTCTGCTGGTGCTGGTGCTTCTGCTGGTGCTGGTTGCTTTCTGCTGCGTGCTGACTCTGCTGGTGCTGCTCCTGGTGCTGGTGCTTCTGCTGGTGCTGACTCTGTTGGGTGCTGCTCCTGGTGCTGGTGCTTTGCTGGTGCTGACTCTGCTGTGCTGCTCCTGGTCCTGCTGCTGCTGCTGATCCTGCTGGTCCTGCTGGTGCTCTGGTGGTGGTGGTGTGGTGGACCAGCCCCTAGAACCTCAAAGCCCTGCTGATGAGGGCCCAGAAGGCCCTGCCAGAGGGAGGAAGAGGCATTCATGAGAAAAGGGTGAGAGACAGTACTCCATTGCAGAAGAACATGAGGAGGAGGTGCTCGAATGCTGAGGGAGAACGAGTACCTCTGGAGGAAGGGACACAGGCTCTATCGAGACACCAAGCAGAAGCAGGCGCTTGGAAAGAGAAGGCAGAGAGCCTGGACTACACTCGGATGTCCTCCTGGGGTGGTGGAAGCACATGCACACCTGATACGGGAAGTTGTACCTGAAGAAGTCTGGCCAGGCCACGGTCAAGCTCACCGACCGGGAGACCTACGTGATGGCCAAGTGCAGCTTCTTGGAGGGTGAGATCCACCACCGAGGAGCAGCCCCCCTGTCTACCTCACTCTCAGGCAGCCCATAGAGAGCCAGTCCTCTTCTGGCCAAGAGTCAGCTCCTGTGTCCAGGCAGGTATCTTGGAGTGCCCCCCGACGGAGACCCCCCCGACAGCTGCACTCCCCATGGCGAAGCACATGGAGGAACCCCTGACACAGTTTGGAGCAAGAAGAAGCCGCTACCACCAGAGACCAACCCACACCCATCCCCAGTTCCACCTCCACAGAAAGCAGGCAGAGAGCAGGATCGGAGGGACAGAGCCACACTGTCCTCTTGGAGATCAGGGACACCATCAAGAGCAGCGTAGATCTCCTCTCTCAGCTGGTACAGTCTGACATACCATCCTCTAACAGAAAGCCCTTCCTCACCTACGTCAACCAGACCCTCATGGAAATGCCCGAATCCCAGTACCAGGTGATCAAGGAGAGGATCACAGGTCTTCTGCACCACCCTCCAGGCCCAGCTGAACCTGCTCTGACCCACTCCAGGTCTGCTCCTCCACCCAGGTGATGTCACAGCCCTTCCAAGCCCCTCACCTTCCAAGGCTATGGCTACCAGGATTCCAGCAGCACAGGCAGCCTTCCCAGTCCAGGCACAGGACATCGCATACCACAGGTGCCACTGATGCCCCCACTACCATCGATGCCACAGATGCACAGATGCCTCACCTCACTCACCTGCAGACCAGACATCCCCACTACACTCTCCTTCCTCCACCCCACAGCCAAGCCCGGCCTCAGAACATCTGTCATCGGTCTTGGACTGACACCCATGTCATGGAGGAAGGGCCTCTTAACATCACGGGACTGAACCAGCTCTCTGAGAGCTTCTCAACAAACCATCACCTGTTGTCCTTCGGGGCCAGGCACCCCAATGGTGCCTGCAGACCAGCACTCCAGCCACTGCCACCTCCACATCACCTGGACCCTTCACCCCTGAGACCATGGGCACGCCTCAGAGTGACTGAGAAGAGTGCCAGAGACTGGGTTGTTACCTTTTGACTTTATCTTTGCTTGGGACACTTTTCTTGGTTCATTTGCTTTTTTAATAAAGTCCTACAGTTTGTTATTAATAAAGGTTATCTTTGTTTCACACAATTGGCTCAGTTCTTTTAGTAAATAAAGTCTTGGTGGAAACTTTTAGAAATAGTTTAAGCCTTTGCATGCTTGTGGGATGAGTAGGATAGCAGTGGGATGGGCAGGGATACCTGTGGGATGGGTAATAGCTGTGGGATGGGTAAGGATAGCTGTGGGATAGATAAGCCTCCAGTGCAAGCATAGTGGAACTGTATGGTCCACCCTCCAGGTGCCACACCTATGGCCCTTTATTATCAATAACAATTTAATCATTCATCAACACATTTGAACATAAACACAACTCTTTATTAAATGCCGTGTTCATTGTAGGGCCACTCAACATGCATGGACCAATCTCATCAGTGTGATGAGACAGGCTGAAGGAAGCATCCATTAAGCATCTACCATCCTGTCTTGCCACTCCACTGCTCCATCGGGGAGTTGCATCAGTGTTTTAGGAGGTTGCACTGCTTCTTCCCTTCACGTGAAAGCTCTGTTGGGGCCTGGCACATCCACAGTATCTATCAGGTTTACTCCTTGCCTCCATTCACCAGGCTCCATGTCTCCATTCCCTTGTTGACGGTCCATGAGCCTATTCTGCAAAACTGGGTAGCGGGTGCACATGAGATTGTGCAGGATGCAGCAAGCTTCCACGATGTTCCTCACGGTCTCTGGGCGATGTCTGCATGGTGGTGAGAAGTACCTGGAAACTGTTGGCCAGGATGCCAAATGCGTTCTCCACCACCTGTCTTGCCCTGGACAGCCTGTAGTTGAAGATCCTCTCTTCACGGGTGAGGCATCTGGAAGTGTAGGGCTTCATGAGTAGGTTCTGAGGGAGAAGGTGTCATCCCCCACGATGAAGTAAGGCACATCTTGTGTGTCGTTGAGCAGGGGGGTCTGGATCTGGGAAGCCCATGATGAGGTTGCGTTCCAGCCCATCCTTGAAGGTCACTGGCATTGTATACCTGGCATCTGAAGCTGACCCGTTGCCTGAAGCATCAATGTACATGAACTTGTAGTCAGCATCGACCATGGCAAAGAGGATGGTGCTGAAGAAGCCCTTGTAGTTGAAATAATTGGACCCTGTGTTGGCTGGAGCTTTGCAGGCCACGTGTTTCCCATCTATGGCTCCAACGGTGTGGGGGAAGTTCCACTTCTGATACCACTGCTCTGCAACTTTCTTCCAGACTTCTTCAGTGGAGGGCATTTGGAGGAGCTCCTCCAGGTATTCTTCGATGATCGCCTGCACCACTCTCTGACCACAGTGCTGATGGTGTTGTGTGGCACCCTTCAGGTGGACTGCATGCTCCTGTACGTGGTCCCGGAGGCCAGGTGGCGCAGAGTCAGTGCCACCTTCAGCCAGGGTCCAGGCTGGGCCACAAGTTGGTGTTTGTCTTGGTCAAACCTGGGTCTCAGCCGCTCCACAACTTCATCAAACATGGCTGGTGGCATCCTCCATGAAGTGCTGGAATGGACGAGGGTCTTTGTTCCTCAGCTCCACCATCAGCGTTGTCATACAGTCCGTACTGGGCTCTTCTCGCAAATCCATCTTCGGACCCACACACTTCTTGGGACGCCTCCTTTTCCTTGCGTAGAACAGGTGAAAGAGCCTGTAGAGGGCCTCGCACTGTTGTAGAACGATGGGGTTACCAAAAGGAGTGTGCGACGATCCATGGTGGAGATGACTGGATGCTGTGGAAGAGCAAGAGCAAGATGAAGGCTGAAGAGGTCTGCACAGCAGGGCTGCTGGACTAAAGTGAGATCCAGGTGATTTCCTCCCCCTTTTTATAGGCAATATAGGTTTTCCGCTAGGTGTCCTTCCGCATCTTCTAGACATCCTTCAGACATCCTAAATATCCAAGATATGTTCCCCTATACAAACGTTTTTTCCGTTTTTTTGCTTTATATGCGAGCTGCATCTGCTTACATCCTTTCTATGTCCATGCTACTAACGCTGTGCGGACGTTTCGCGTCTGTTCTGCTTCCCTCCCTCTTTCCGTTTTCCGCTGGAGTGGATGCGAGTTGCGCAGATGCACAGCGAATGCCGAGGGATACAGTGGACGTGTCACGGATGTAGAATGTTTGGTCCCCGTATGTGTCGCAGATGTAGAATGGACGCTGTGGAAAGTTCATCCGCTCAAAAAGTTTTGTGCAGCTCAAAACTTTTTCAGCGCCGAATCTCAGTAGACGGATGCTGGACGGATAGAACGTATGAATCACTCACGCAGTGAGTACAGAATGGATGCATCGCATTAACCAACGGATGGCAAGCGTTTTTCTTCGTTTTACAACCTCTTTCCATCTGTTGGTGCAGTGTGACATGCGCTTTACAATCATTTCAGCATTCCCATTTCACATGATCAAAATTTGAACGCTTGGCAACTGGTTCACATTTATGATGATTGTGTTGTCCCCAGCTCATGTGATCCCCTTTATTACCTTCTGACAAGCAAAGTCAATGGGGAACCCAGATTCACTTAACAACTGCAGTGATTCAGTTAACAACTGTGGCAAGAAAGGCTGTAAAATGGGGTGAAATTCACTTAACTGTCTCGCTTTGCAACAATAAAATTTTGGGTTCAATTGTCATAAGTTGAGAACTTCCTGCAGAAGAGGTTCAAAGAGCTTTATGAGAGCTTGTGGTGTGATGATATTGGGATGATGAGAAAGAACATTATGAGATGCAGAATGATTCAACTTAAAGCCCATCACACCATGCTAATTTGTTTTCTTAGTACAAAAGAAAACACTGAATTAAAATTGTTGTGAGAATGTTGTTCCATAGTTACCATAGTAATGCCAGTCCCGTGAATTAAAACAAGGGAGGAAAAGTGTCCCCATGGAGGATTCACATTGCCCACTCCTGTTGTTGAGCAGCAATGGGAGAATAAGCACATCAACAGATCGAGAAACTAGTTAATGCTTTCCCCATCCAGATGATTTCAGGAGTTGGATGCCAACATTTAATTGGTGCCCTCTTTTTAATCCAAGGGGGAGAAGAAGGGAAGAAAATTAAAATAAAAAAATAATAATAATCAGGAATTCTGGAGATCAATCCTTCCTCTGTTTCCCAGCTGCCATGCATCTGCTCAAATCAGTTTGTTTTATTAATGCTTACATGGCCTAAAGCTATCAGAGAGATGATAAAAGATGCAACACTGACACAAATATATTTTTTCTCCTGTAAAAAATAAATTTAATGATGGAACATAAGAATGAACTTGTAGCCTTTCTCTGCCTCCCTTACCATATTACTCTAAATCTTTTAAATCACACATATTATTGCTATTATTTTCAATCTTCTTCAGAGGTAGGAAGACAAAAAATGTGGTTCTGCTAGGTTAGGATTATCTGACAGAGGTTTCAGGAAAATGATATCCAATTCAGGGCAGGGTGATCTTGCTTTTCTGCACTTTTCTGTCTTCCATAAAATTTTGATCTTTCACAAACTCATGATTCTTTTTATCTCTTGCAATTTGGGTTTGCCTCATAAAAACATGGCTGAAAGCTGCCTTCTAATTAAATAATAATGAGGAAAACTCAGAGTGGTCTAGAACACAATCACTTAGGTTTCTAAGTCTTCCTTCCTTCCCTGGCATGTTTTCCATTTGCTTCACCATGGTAACTTTCTTTTAAAAAAAAGTCTGATTTAAATCAGTCTGGATCTGTTATTAACATTGTGGCTAGAAATGACTTTGGGGAGCTCTGGAAAGACCAGAGCTCTTAACAATGAATTACATTCTTTCTTTGAAGTTGACAAAGGGAAGGGGAGAAAAAATGAAAATCCAAAAAAAAAAAAAA
>BHFT01054017.1:14534-34322 GCA_004320025.1 Laticauda laticaudata
AAAAAAAAAAAAATAGGCTAGTCAAGCAGTTATATAAAACAGAAAAAGGAGATACTTCTAACTCATGTTTTGTTAAAAATGGAGAATTAGCTAGGATATTTATTACTGCTGAATCCCAAGAAGAGGATGGGTATAAACTACCTGATTCCTTCACTGTTCACTCAATTCCTTCTGCTTCAGCTTCCCCTCCATCTTCTTCCTTCAATTTATAGAATTGAATCGAATATAATGACTCTGAGCAGTTTACAATAATTAAAAGAAAGTGAAAAAACATAATACAATATATAAGATAAAAATCATATAAAATATCTGCAGCCAAGGATAGATAGATGGAGGGAGGGAGGTATAGGATAGATAGATGATAGACAGACAAACAAACAGAGAGACATGATTGTTCAGCACGATTGTTTATAATGATATTTGCAAAATATCAATATAATGCATATAATTATTATGCACTGAAGGAAATGGAATACATCACTGAATATTCAAAAGCACAGACCTAATTTTTGCTCTTGGTTATCATCTGAAGTTATTTTTCTTTCATCCAAAAAAAATGTTTTGAATGCTAGACCATTTATAAACCTAAAGAACAGCATTAAAAAATTTAAGAATAGGAGCCACAGTCCAATTGGAGTGAAAACAAGTAAAACTCCAGGATAAAAACACAGGCTACACTTGAGTATTAGATAGTACTCAGAAGCACAGATGAAGGACTTATTGAAACATCAATTTCTAGGTCTTTCTTTTATATCAGCCATCCAAGGCATAGATGGTGGTTTAACTTTTCCCTCCTGGTGATTTTCTTTTCAAAATCCCACAAATCAAAAGCTTTATTAAATAACTGCTTCATAGAAACTATTTGCTGTGAGCTCCACATAGGCATCAGGAAGGGCATCTGGCCAATGAACGCTTAGTTCCATTCAGTCCCCCTGACTCCACCCTGATGCAAAGGATTATAGGGTTGTTAAAACAAGAAGAAAAAATAATTGCTTCATAATGGGTTTAGCTACCCAGCATCTTGGACCTTTCTCTACTGAGCTGAGCCAGGGTACAAATATACCTTAGGATATCCTTTTTTCTGCCATGTCCCCATAGTGTTGCCTTTCACTTGTCCCTAGCCCACAAGGATTAAGTCATATGTATGTACCATAATACCATAAGTCATACATGGTGTTCTGTAAGGAACTTGGTAGGTTCCAAGTACTCCATTCTGATTGGCCGAAAAGGCCACTTATAGATTGGTTCGCTAGGAAACAGTCCGGGAAGCCGCCAAACGGCGGGAAGAATTAAATAACTGTCATTGGCCACAAGCTGGCAGGCTAGCCACTATATAATAAAGGGCTTGCTGCGGCTTGGGCTATTGTTCGTTTGCTTTACCTATGGTTTGAATAAAAGTTTGGTTGTTTGGAACCTGGTCTCGCTGCACTTTCCGGTGGAATGCTGGCGACGACACGGAGGGATTGTCGTAGAAGCAAGAAGCACACGGTGAAGAGAAAGGGATGGCTTGATAACCGCGCCGCCCGCACCATATTCAATCCAAGATGTTAGAGGATGGGAATCATATATCGAGTCGCTTTCCTTGGTGTTCTTAGAAGAACAAGATGAAGAAATCTTGGGATGAAAGGAAGAGGGCTTCTTCTAGCACTCGCGGACCGGCGCCGTATTCAAAATGGCGAAGGGCGCTGTAAACCCAGAGATGTCAGCAGATGAACGTGGTTCGCAAACTGAACGCGGGAATGCTTCGGAACACACTTGCACCGACGTGGTGTCATTCATCAATGACATGAATTTTTACAAGAGGGACCAGAAGAGGATGAAACTATTGCAAGACTTTGGGTGGTGGCCTTGAGACACATTGGAGGACCATGTGAGTTTCAAAACATGACGAGGCTATGAGAAGAGACCCATGGTAGTCGCTTCGGGACTGACAGACTCCAACCTTCGCAGGAGAACTGCTCATAGGCAGAAGGTAAAGAGCAGCGGGGGGGGGTAAGTGGGTTGTCACTCAGACTACGGCAGAGCAAGGGGGTCTGTAGCATGGATGGCCGGCACTAGAGCGGGGCGTGTGGATGAGGGGGTATCCCAATATAACCATGCCCCAATTGCACAACCGCGGAAGCCAGCGAAAAGGCAGCTAGCCATATGATAAAATTAACGCAGTTCCGGACCTGCCGGACCCAAATGGGGAGAATAATGGCAGAAGGCAGGAAAAAAACAGCCACAGCGACAACCACCCGAGGCCGCGAAACCCAGATTGATACCGAAGATGAAATGACGCAAGATGTCCATTAGACTCTAAGCAGATAGAAATGGCGGTGAAAAGAGGGAAAAATCAGCGGGAATTTCAATGTATGGGCTGCGGAGGCCAAATCACCCGTGGTCTGAATGCAGGATTCCTTGACACAATATGCCGAGCCTTGCTCATAAAAGGAGGCACATCGAAAAAAGGATCTGCCCACAATAAAACAGAGCTTAGTCCAAAAACGATGCGGCAGCACCCCCCCCCCAACCATGCACGATACGACAAGCCAGCAACTGGGATGGGATACCAAAATAAAAGAACCGATTGCAGAGCAAGAAAGCCAGTCAGACATCAACATCGATAATGCCAGAGCAGAAAGTGGGAAGAGGTTCGGATAGAGGTGAGCATCGAGGGGGAGACCCATGCGAGATGGAGGTTGACTCAGGGTCATTTCTTATCGATGGTACCTGTGACATACATCCGTCGCCTAATTCCAAAGCAGAAAACTAAAGAACAAAAACTTGTGGCTAAAAGACTACCAGGGAAATTGCAATCCCCTAATTGCTTGGACATTTTTATTTGAAATTTAAAAACACCGAAGTCTGGCCCTAACTATCGTCGCATGAACCTGCCCTAGGCCCTGCTAGGAATCGAATGGTTCGCGGCCTCTTGGAATGGGATTGACCGGTATCAACCGCATCGCTACTTACCAAACTGGAGGAGAACTACTCCACGAATTCCAAGATGGTATTTGACAGGACTCTAGGCAATAGCTCAGGGGACCCAATCTCATTTAGCCTAGACAGAAAAATAGACCCCATTCACTTAAGGCCAGACCGTTCCATTCACCGCTTAAACCAAACAATTGACGAACAGTGAATAAGTTGATAGCGCAAGAGGTTTTAGACAGTCGATCACGCCAAGTGGAGAAACCCTATTGTACACCGTAAATAGCCTAATGGGTCAGTGGCAAGTCTGTGGGGAAGTATAAAGCAACCCTGACTACGCCACTCCAACAGGCACATACGCCAGGTATCAGTGGTGCAACATTTATTGCACCGCTAGGGGGAGGAAAAATATTTGCAAGAACTCAAACCTAGCAAAACACTTATCAGCAACTACCCATTGATCCAATAAACAGCAAGGCACAAACAATAGTAACGCATAGAGGGACAATTCAATGTACCGACTTCAATTCAGTATTTGCGTTGGCCCCAGGTGTTTTCAACAAGCCTCATGGAATGCCTACTAATGAATCAAAGTGTCATCCCCGATACTTTTGGACGATGTTATGGTCTCAGCAAAAGCACCAACCAGCAAGAGACCAGGCTAGAGAGAAGTCTTAACCTCGCTTTAGAAAATCAGTGCGCTAAAAGTCAGAAGAAGAATGTGACTGGGCACTAACCGGGTCAATTCTTGGGTTTTTAATCGACTGAGCATGGCATTCACAAGCTGAAAATAAGGTAAAGGGCTATCCAAAGACGCTGCCAGACCAAGAAACAAAACGATCTCCAGCGTTCTAGCCTCATAAACTTTTAGCAATGTGTATCCTGCCCATAAGGCGACAATAGCAGCAATCCTTACATCGGTGCTAGAGTAAAAAAACTATTTGGACTTGGGCGCACCAAAACAAAAAAGCTTTCCAAGGTATTAAGGATCTATTTGACGTCAGACACCGATTCTATCCAGTTTAGCAACATCCTGCCGCTGACGTTCCCTGCGATGCTTCACCTTTTGGGGGTCGGCGCATCCTGAGATTCACAGCCTTCAGATGGGCAGAGAGGACCGGTGCATCTTTTACTCAAGACGCTCTGCAAAGGGGAACGTAAATAAGCCAACTCATCGTGATCCCTGGCAATCGTGCCGGAGTCAAATGATTTCCATGGAATACCTTTGAGTAGAACTTTTCTATCGTAACCAACACAAGCCTCCTTAGCATCCTGGTGGGAAACAAGAACCCGAACATTCTGTCTCCTAGAATATGAGGTGGTTCTGAATACTTGCTGCCTATCACTACATGTACTACCACAGACCCGGCAAAGCCATCTCGCATGCCTTGAACGTCCTGAGCCATTCCCCATTGCCGTCACAGAAGACGACCCGTTCCACTACCTCCACATTCAACTGGAGACTCTGCCAGAGCTACCGCTGACTGCAGCCGACATCCGAGAGGCCACAGCCAAAGACCCTTTGACAGGGCGTATACTGAATTGGTAGGTAAATGGCTGCCCGCGAGGAAAATAAAAAACTGAGACTTTAACACTTTCGTGCAGACAGACTGAGCGCTTCTGTCGAAAAGGGTTGCATCTTATGGAGTGACGGTTGGTATCCGATGCAGCCTCAAGACACATCCAGGCATGGTTCCACAAGGGACCGGCATGAGTCAAGGAATGAAAGCGCCTGGCAGGAGTTACGTCTGGTGCCAGGGCTGGATAAAGACATAGAATGCTGGTTGCAACATGCCACACCATGATCGAAAGTAGGCCTAACCCCCCCACAGGCACCTATACAAGACTGGGAAACTCCCCAGGGCCCGTGTCTAGGTGCAACTTATTGCTCACGGGGCAAGTGAAAGGGGAACACCTTTTTGATTGTTGTCGTATGAATACTCGAACTGTGGAAGTCATCCTCATGGCTTCCACAAACCACCGAGGCTGTCATGAAACAGCTCGACAACTATTTGCGACCCACGGGTTAACCAGATTGTACTGGTTCGGAACAATGGCTCAGTTTGCCGCCTTGCAGTTCGAACAATACTGGCTGCCAGGGTGTCTGCCACGCATTAACCACGCCGGCCATCTGGCTGCAAATGGCAGGGCCGAACAGCTGGTTAGATATACTAAAGAAGGCCGAGAAAAGAGAGGACAAGGGGACGTGTAAGCAAACTCAACTATCACTAACATTGCAACGTATCACCCTATGAAGGATCGAATAAAGAGCCCGACTGACATTAAAGGGTAGGAAGCTACAGTCTACCTGGGACGGTTACACCACCGTATACAGGGAAAGAGCCGCCGCACTCTCTAGCAAAGTGCCCGTACGCTTCGAATTGGCGACCTATGTTCTTGCCAGAACCTTACCCGAGGGGACCCCTATGGCTCACAGCACTCACAGCAAGTCACAGGCCCCCGGTCCTAACGAAGTCTAATGAGGGAGGGAATGGTAAGTGGCACATGATCAGCTTTGTTCTCCGCACGCTTGAAAAGAAAAACACACGGCAGACCAAAATTAATAATCAATGAAAAAACAACCAAGGAGGGGTGGGAGTACAAATAAAAGGGACGAGACAAAACCTTCCCATAACAAGACAACAAACTCTGAAATGACATCTACCAACAAAAAGAGCACTCACGGTTACGTGAACCAAGAAGAAGTCCTGGGAGCAGAAGAGCGAAGTGAGGCCTTCCTGGAAGGTGGCAGCCAGGCCAGCTCACCAACCGGCAAAACCAGGAGGAGTGGCGGAGCCATCTCAACAGGCCGAGAGACTCAGGCGGGAGGAGACATGGCTGACCACCCTCCAGGAGGTCTGTGAGAAGACGAGAGAAGAGCAGATGATGACCGTGAAGACCAAACAAGAACTGAGCCATGCAGGTCAATTAGAATAGGAAAAGCCCACCTACCTGTGAATACGTCATACACCTAGTTGGACTGAATAAGGGGGAGGGTTTCTGTATGAACTGGTAGGTTCCAAGTACTCCATTCTGAATTGGCCGAAAAGGCCCCTTATGGATTGGTTCACTAGGAACCAATCCGGGAAGCCGCAAACGGTGGGAAGAATTAAATAACTGTCATTGGCCACAAGCCGGCAGGCTAGCGCTATATAAAGGGCTGCCGCGCTTGGGCTATGTCCGTTTCTTTATCTAGTGGTTTGAAATAAAGAGTTGTTGTTTGGAACCTGGTCTCTTGCGCATTCTTTCTGGAGCGGAACACAATAGCTTTTGGCAGTTAAAGGTAATTTTCTCTATTTTTGAGACATTCAGATTTATCTGCTGTTCTCTGATATGGAAATTGGGCAGAATTCAAGCCAGTTTTGAAATTCCTGTCTGGATTCAAAACCTATCCTTTTCAATCAGCACAGTCATGCAGGATGCTGTGTCTGGATCCTGATTTAAGCTTCCCTCCCTTTATACTTTCTGGACTGTTAAAAAAAACAAAAAACAACACTATTTTATGAAAAATTTTAAAAAATCATTTTATGGAAGAAACATAAAGGGGCTATGGAATTTTTTCCTCCCCTGAGCTAGAAATGGGAAGTGGAAAATTCTTGCCATGCTTCATTGATCCATCAATGATGTATATGAAAGGTATGAGGAAGCTGAGGCGGCGTAATGCCGCAGCAGGGATGCATTGCGTCAGCCCGTGGATATAATTCGGAAGCAGCTCGAAGCAGGTTGCATTCAGAAAGACCTGCTGCCAGATGATTGCCTGCTTGCTGCCTGCTGCATGTCTGCGCAGCCTTGCTGCAGCCTTGCTACAGCCTTGCTAACCAGCCTCTGATTTGCCAGCCCTTGCTGCCAGCCTCTCCTGCCAGCCTTGCTGCCAAGCCATCCTGACACCTTGGCTGCTGTCCTGCCAGCCTTGGTTTATGTCTGCTCTCGCAGCCTTGTGCCTGCCTTCCGCCAGCCTTGGTTTATGTCTGCTTCAGCCTTGGTGCTGCAGCCTGCGCTTCCTGCAGCCTTGGTGCTGCTCCCTGCAGCTGGTCTGCCACCTGTGCAGCCTCTCTGGCCGCCTGGTGCCTACCTGCCTGCCAGCCTCCTGCCAGGCTTGGTGCAGCCTCCCTGCAGCCTCCTGTCCAGCCTTGGTTCTGCAGCTCCCTGCAGCCAGAACCCCAAAACCATGCGGAAGCACACGCAGCCTCAGCCATTGCTGCCAGCCCCTGCAGAGGACAGGCTATCCTATCCCGCCCCTGCCGCTCGCTCTGGTTCTGCTGGGGCTTCTGCATCACGGCTCGCTCTTCCTGGGGTGGGGCTAATGCTGGCTTCTGCTTCTGGAGGAGCTTAGAAGCACTCCAGCACAGCACCTCCACAGCACCTGCACCTTCTCCTGGGACTGAGCGACCAAAGAGGAGTACCAGAGTCTCATTTTTGGTCTTATCTGTTGTTGTTATAAAGTCTTATTTGATTCACAGCACATTGCTTCATTTCTTTTCTTAAATAAAGTCTTGCTGGAAACTTTTAGAAAATGGTTTTAAGCCTTGCAATGCTTTGTTGGGATGGGTTAAGATTAGCGTGGGATGGGGCAGGGATGACCTGTGGGATGGAGGATACCTTTGGTAATGGGTTAATAGTTGTGGGATAATTAAACTCCATGCAAGCATAGTGGACTGGTATGGTCACCCAGAGCTGCACCCTATGGCCTTCATTAACATTACAATGTAAGCATTGACCACACATGTCAACTAACACAACTCTTTATTAAACGCCCTTTCATTGTAGCGCCAACCAAACATACATGGCCAATCTTTCATCGTTGTGATGAGACAGCTGAAGGAAGCATCCATTAAGCATATCACCATCTCGTCTTGCCACTCCACCGCTCCAGGCTGGGATTGCAACACGTTATTTCAAGGAGGTTGCGCTGCTTCTTCGTCACGTGAGGCTTCTGTTGGGCCTTGCCACACGTAGTGTTCGATCAGGTTTTGCCCCTTGCCTTCCATTCCCCAGGCTCCATGTCCCATTGGCCTTGCTGGAGGTTCACACGAGCTGTCTTGCATATGACTGGGTAGTGGGTGCGCATGAGATTGGTGCATGGATGCAGCAAACTTTCCACGATCCTTCAACGACTGTGGGCGATGCTGCATGTGGTGAGAGTACCTGGAACTGTTGGCAGGATCAAGGCATTCTCCATCACTCCGCTCTTTGCCTCTGGACAGCCCTGCAGTTGCAGATCCTCTTCATGGGTGAGGTATTGGAGGTGTAGGGCTTCATGAGGTGGTTGTGGCTATGTGAGGGAGAAGGCCGTCATCCAGCCCCACGGCAGGGTAGGGCACATGCTTGGCGTGTCGCTGGGCAGCGGGTCTGGATCTCCGGAAGCCCACCATGAGGTTGCTTTCCAGCCCTCCACTTGAGCGGTGACTTGTGGTGTTGTATCGGCTGGGCATCTGAACGATGGAGGCCGTTGCCTGCGAAGCAACCGCGGATTGTAGTGAGTCATGACATAATGTGTAGGTCAGCCATCGACGCACTGCGAAGAGGATGATTAGGCTGAAGAAGCCCTTGAGTTGGTGATAAAAAGTGGACCGCACTTGGCTGGAGCTTTGCAAGGCCACGTGCTTGCACATTCGGGCGCGCAAACGGTTGTGGGGGAAGTTCCACCTTCTGATACCACTGCTCTGCAACTTTCTTCCATCCTTCTTCAGGGTGGTGGGGACACTAGAGGACTCCGTTCTTGTAAATCTTCGATGATAGGCCTGGTACACGACTTTGGCTAGACAACAAAGCTGATGGTGCTGGGTGGCACCACTCCAGCCGTGGCCTGGTGTGGGCAAATGCTTCCTGGTAGGTGTCCCTGAGGCCAGGGTGGCGCAGAGTGAAGTGGTTCACTCGTTGAGTAGGGGCCCAGGGTCCAAGGCTGCGGTCAATTGGTTGTTTGTCTTTGTCAACCTGGTGTCAGCGCGAACTGCACAAGTTTCGTCAAACATGGCTGGAAGGCATCCTCATGAAGGGTCTCTGGAGCCCGATGTCTTCGCGTCCTGAGCTCACCGACCAGTCAGCATACATTGTCGTAAAGTAGCATACTGTGGGTCTCTGGCGAACCATGCTTTGGACCAGAACTTTTTTGGGAAGCCTCCTGTGTCCTTCCGTAGTACTGTCACAGCGGCAAGACTGTAGATGGTTGTCGCAGTGGTTGGCAAGAAGGATGTTGGACTGCCGAAAGGATTTTTGTAGGTCGCAATCCTCAGCGTGGACATGACTGGAGTGCTGTGGAAGAGGAAGAGTCAGTTGAAGGCTGCAGAGGGTCTGCATTAAAGCGGTTGCTGTGGTCTGCAAGTGAGATGCAGACGAGTTGCTCCCCCTTTTATAGAAGTATAGGTGTCCCCTGTGATCTCCTAGGGCATCGCTCTAGGCATCAGATACCTCCTAGGCATGGCCGTAGACATCCTTGCATTAATACGCGAGATAGGTCCACTCTGCGAACGTTTTTTTTCAGTTTAAACACTTTTTTCCGTTCTGGCATCCATAAGGCATCCGTTTGCTTCCGTTCCGCATCTGTTCCGCTTCCTGCCCTGCGTGACGCGGGGACGGAGGTGTATGGGTGATGGGTTGCACGGAATCGCAGCGGATGCCGTAGCGGATTATAGGTGGATGCGTAAACAGATTGCGTAGCGGATGGCAGAACGGAGCGAGATTGGGCAAAAACAAAAAAATTTTCCGCGCAAAAGTTTTGGGGCAGCCCTAAAACTTTTTGAGCGGATGAACGGTCAATAAACGGATGCTGGTCGGATAAGAAGGAAGCAAAATGAGGCAAGTGAGTACATAGCATTTTCTTTTCCAACGGATGGCAAGCTTTTTTGTCCGTTTTACATCCTCTTTGCATCCGTTAGTGCAGTGTGACACGGCCTTTAAGTATACAATATAATAGCAATAGTACTTAAACTTACAGGCTGCTTCATGGTGCTTTATAGCCCTCTTTAAGTGGTTTACAGAGTCAGCCTATTGCCCCCAACAATCTGGATCCTAATTTTACTGACCTCAGAAGGATAGAAAACTGAGTCAACCTTGAGCTGGTCAGGATCGAACTGCCAAACTGCTGGCAGCTGATAGTCAGCAGAAGTAGCTTACAGTACTGCATTTTATCCACTGCACTCCCATGGCTCTTATAATATCAATATTATTAACATTTATATTTAATATTAATATTTAATGTTCTTATTATTTACATATTTCGCTGAAATATTAAATTGCAAAAAAGTAAGGGGGGAAAGCAAGATGATACAAAAATGACTGCTACATTTGAATTACCAGAAACTGATAAAACTATTTTTTAGTAATATCTTCTCCTCTTCTGTTCCATTTGTATCCCTAACCACTGCATCCACCCATCTGATCAATATCCATATCTATTTGAGTCATGCTTAAAATAATATATAAAAAGAGCTGATATTGTTCGAGGAAAAAAATCTGACAGCAATAGGAAAGTCTTAGTTGGGAAGGTATGGATCTCCTTAACTCTAGAAAACTACATGATATATGCAATGAATCTGGGCTACCTCTATTCCAAGACATATGACAAATGAATGAATGAATGAATGAATTATTGGCCAAGTGTGATTAGACACACAAGGAATTTGTCTTGGTGCAAGTGCTCTCAGTGTACATGAAAAGATACATTCATCAAGAATCATAAGGCACAACACTTAATGATAGTCATAGGGTACAAGTAAGCAATCCAATCATACTAGATAACAATCAATATAAATCATAAGGATACAAGCAACAAAGTTATAGGCATACAGTCTGTATGGGAGGAAATGGGTGATAGGAACTATGAGAAGATTAATAGTTAACAGATAATCAGAGTTGGAAGGAACCTTATCTAATCCAACCCCCTACCCAAGCAGGAGAACCTACACCATTTCTGACAAATGGCAGCCCAATCTCTTCTTGAAAGTCTCAAGTGATGGCACTCCCACAACTTCTGAGGGCAACTTTTGTTCCATTGGTTGATTGTTCTCACTGTCAGAAAGTTGCTCCTTAATTTCCAGGTTGAATCTTGCCTTGTTCAGTTTCCATCCATTGTTCCTTGAATAGTTGGATAGTGTTGAGGGAATTATTTGTTCAGCAAAGTAATGATGTTTGGGGAAAAACTGTTCTTGTTTCTAACTGTTCTGTGTGCAATGCTCTATAGCATCATTTTGAGGGTAGGAGTTGAAACAGTTTAGGTCTAGGATGCGAGGGTCTGTAACAGAAGTGGTATTCAGCAGGTTCTGACCAGTTCTGGAGAACTGGTAGCAGAAATTTTGAATAGTTTGGAGAACGGCAAATACCTCCTCTGACTGGCCCAACCCCCATCTATTCTCTGCCTCCTGAGTCCCAGCTGATCAGCTGGGTCTTCTTTTGTTGTCATGCACAGGAGAATGCAGCTGGAAAGCAGGTTAGTGGAATGGGGAGGGGATGGGGATTTGCAGTATCCTTCCCCTGGAGTGGGGTGGGAATGAAGATTTTACAATATCCTTCCCCTGCCATGCCCACCAAGCCATGCCCACCAATCCATGCCATGGCCACCAATCCTCGCCCACAGGACAGGTAGTGAAAATTTTTGAATCCCACCACCAGTCTGTAAATATTTTCACAGCCCTCTTTTTGACTTGTGCAGTATACAGGTCCTCAATGGAAGGCAGGCTGGAAGTAATTGTTTTTTCTGCAGTCCTAATTATCCTCTGAACTCTGTGTCTGTCCTATTGGGTTGCATATATAGAAGAGGGGGCTACCTTACTCTTAATGAAGTCATTGCCTTCTACCAACTGCAGTAAAAGTCAAGCTTAGCCCTTGAGTGACATGCCAATAACATATTTGGAAGGGGCCTTGGAGGTCTTCTAGCCCAACCCCCCCTGCTCAAGCATGATACTCTATACATTTCAAACACATGGTTATCCGATCTCTTCTTACTCTGAGCCATTTTTGCATCTTTTTAAAGAGTCTACATAAGAATTCATATTTGGATATACAAAGAGTAATATTTTCTCATGTAGAACTTTCATGTAAATTTTCCTAAATGGCTGCATGCCCACCATTAAAGACATTTTATAAAGGGCCATTCCACTCTTATTTTGCCCCCTTGTTCTGGTTTTTGAAAGCAAGACCATAATATTCTCAAAACTCCAGGTAGGTGCTGAACTCATAATAGTTGATGTAAAAACATAAATTTGGTTTTTTTCCCTTTCCTGATTGATCAACATCTCCCAATGCTTTCAGCAGCCAGTAAATAGCTAACATTGTGTGCATATGTTGTTTCATATTATTAGAAAATTGAGGCTTTTTAGGATATTCTCTGTGCAATTCATCTGGATGGTTGGCTTTGAAAATTTGAGCACCTTTAACAGAACAGGAAAACCTACTTGAAAGCAAATGCGAGAAAAATGGTTGATTTCAGAATAAATAACAGAGCCATAGGATTCATCTTTGCTTATGTCGTCAAAAATATGGAAGTCTTCTCTTGCAAAACAGTCTTTCAAGAAACACCAGCTAGCCAGCACACAGACACATTTGAAGCAGAACTAATCAAGATCAAGTCATTGCTTAATAAATCTGCAAATGACAAATGAAAACAAGGAATTCTATTTATCACATTCTAAAGCTGCAGACTACTACAAACCAAACTAGATGGGAGTTACAGGATGTTAGATTTAAATGTGCAGGTCAGCTAACCTCTCCATAATGATGCATTGATGACCCAGAATAATACTGTATATTAGAATGGAGTTCCAGCTGTCTTGTTTTTTTCCAGTGGTGACAGGACTTTTTTTTGGGGGGGGNCCAGTGGTGACAGGACTTTTTTGGGGGGGGGGGGAAGGGGGCTCACTCGTGACAAACTTTCTACTTAAGAGAAATTTTCTTTCTTAATTCTGAGGAAAGCCCAGCAAGTGAAATTGCTCAGGAAAAGAAGGTGAAATATCTCTCTATGGAGATATCCAATCATCCAGGACATGGGTGTTCTAAAGGTGCTTTTTTTCAAGAGGCAACAAGACTTTCTTTGATTTTCCTTGAAGAAAAACATCTCAACATCTTTTCACTAAAGCTCACTCTTAGTGACCAGATTTGCCCCTAAAAATTACATTTGGAAGTGGAAGATTGCATGGGTCAGATGAGAAATTCAAGATACCAAAAGCATCACCAATAGAAAATGGTGGTATCATGTGAGTTTCAAAAACAATGCTATTTATTTCAGCATTGATAAAGAGCTAAATAATTTTAACTTTAATTTCACTTTTCCTCCAGATGCTTAAGACAGCATGCATAACCTTTTATCTTCATGTTTTCCTCCAAATGCTATAAACTGTTGCCATGGCAAGCAGTTTTCCTGCATATTCTCTACCACTTAGTCAATGTGACAAAAGGGGCTTTTGTTTTTAAATTATACTATGAAGGGAAGAAAGCTTGTTGATGAAATACCAAGGGTATTTTTTCAAAAGGCAACTGGACTTCGATTTTCCTTGAAAATGTTTTGCTTCTTGTTTTTTCTCTCCAGTTCTGAAGGAACTTCTTGAATGAGAAAAGAAAGGAAAAACAAAGTCCAGTTGCCTTTTGAAAAAGCTTCTTTGAGACAACCATGACCTGGATGACTGAGAATGTCCATAGACATTTGATGGTGAAATGTTCAGAACTGGAGTGTAAGGGACTAACCAAAAGATGGGTGTGTAGATGTCCTGTTTTCACTGTATAGTCTTCTCTCTAGCAACCTGAGGACTTCATGAATGTCCTTCTTTCCTAAGAGAAGATGTTGCAATGGATCCACCCATAATCCATCCATGATTATGGACAGTCAAAGAGGCTTCCAAGGGAAGCAAATAGATAGCAACAATGGAAACCTAGCAATTTTGTACTCCCAATCAGAGGTGGTATTCAGCCAGTTCTGACAAGTTTTGGAGAACTGGTAGTGGAAATTTTGAGTAGTTCAGAGAACTGGCAAATACCACTTCTTGTTGGCCCTGCCTCCATCTATTTGCTGACTCCTGAGTTCCAGCTGATCAGCTGGGTCTTCTTTTGTTGGCTTGCACAGGAGAAGGCAGCTGTAAAGCAGGTTAGAGGGGCGGGGAGAGAATGGGGATTTTAATAGTATCCTTCCCCTATCATGCCCATCAAGCCACGCCCATCAAGCCACACCCACCAAGCCACACCACATCCACCAAGCCATACCATGCCCACCAAGCCACACCCACAGAACCGGTAGTAAAAAAAATTGAATATCACCACTGCTCCCAATGACAAAATAAGCTTTAGAAAATCAAAAGAGAAATTCAAAAGATGTTCTCAAACATTTTGAGAAGGAGAGAGCAAATAGGAGGATTGCTTTATTCTTTGGCAGGGGAAGGAATTATTTTTTTTATTGAAATTTTATACAAAACAATTTTGTGTATTCAAAATTGAATAAACAAAAACTCAAAACATTTGCATAAACATCTCACAGTATACCTTAACATCCAGTCTGGTGACATCAGAAGTAGGTCATTCTTGGGAGTGTATGTGTATATATTATGTGTATATATATCTCTGTGTTGTATGTATGTGTGCTGCTTTAAAAAGTAAAACTAGGACTAGCTTTTGTTGTCTTTGGCTTCATTATACTAATCTTCTCCTTATCCTCTGAGCCTAGAATTTGCAAGATGTGCTTGGATGCTTTACAAGATGGGACTGAACCTCTTTTTGTTTCCATCCAATTCAATCTTCTGTTTTCTTTCTGTGTGTGAATCTCTGGCAGAAGCAACAACAACTGCAGCCTGGAGACCGATGATGAACTTCCCTGCGGGGATGAAGTGGATTATAACACTGATAGCTGCTCTGATCAAGAAGCAGATTTTTTGGACATGGATAGAGAAATCCAAGAATCTCCCCAAAAGGATTGAAAGTATGAAAGCAAAAGCAGAGGCCAGCAGAGAGTTGGATGAATACTCTTTTCTCCCAGCTCTGAAGAAGACTTCTGTTTCTAACTGGTGAGCAGCCAGATTTAACCCTGTCCTACCACTCTACTCTGGAGCTTTGGTGGAAGCAGAGAAGAGAGTGGAACCCAGGAAAGAAGAAGCAACTCATCACTTCATCTGCTGCTTTACTAGTGACAACTATAGTTCGAGACACGTTGTTCCTGTTGCTCTTCAGAAGAGATCCTCTCCCCTTTTTTCTTTTCCTTTTCCTGTTAATATTGTGATGTCATGGAAGGAGAAGTTGGGAGAGTACTTTGTTCTGTATCAACTAGACCTCTGTATTAAATACCTTCAAAATGTCCTTTGCTAAGATCGGAAAGTTTTGGCAGGATGTGATTTTGCAGCAGGCAGCTCCTCTCAAGGATAGATCAAAAGCTTAAATCATTTCTCCAAAGTTTGGCCTGCCCTTGTCCCATTTAATGGTATGTTCTTCCTTGGCCATTGCAAATTTTGCCAACAACTAATGGGACAATAATACTAAACAGCTGGAGGGGGAAAGGTGTCGGAGGATATTTTGCAAAGAGATTTTTTTATTTTTATGAGGAGTGAAAGGAAGGGAAACAGATTCTTAGTCCTGTGTCTTCTTCACAGCAGATACCCCATAATAAAACAAATACTTTGGTTGCAGAAAGTTCCCAGTTCCAGCTCTTCGATTTCTGGTAAGGCTAGACAAAGTCCTGGCTGGACAACTATCATACTTTTCTTTGTCTAATAATTTTGGTTTTCATCGATGTTTGATGTAAACTATACCTTTCAACTTTATCAGCTTTTTCCTTGCATTTTCTTTTCTGTAAAGAACTTCACTGCTCAACATCTCCAGTTGGTTCGTAAAATACCCTCCCATTAAGATTAATAATGCTCTTCTTTAAAGTGAATCTCTCACTGTGTTATTCTGGCATTTCATGGTATTGTGTCAGGATTTGGCAGATATATGTCAGGTGTGAAGAATCAGGACCATATGTTGAGTTCTAATTAACATGATTTAGTGCTCATGCCTGTACACAAAAATCTAATCAATGAAGGTCAGCACTAAATTGATGCTAGGTAAAAGTTAATGGAATTAAAGAGGAGTTGGATTTAGAACATTGATGGAATGTAATTATGCCAGGCTGATTCCTCATTTGACTCTGCCCCCGAGCTCTTCCTATCCTCCATCTATAATATCCCAAGGCTGAGTCTGAAAAGAGAAAGATGGATAATAATGTTACAAAGTGAGGTGGAATCATTTTTTGCCAGCCCCTTGCCAAAGACACCGGACTGAACATAATTTAGAATAAGCAGATACAATGAGTGTATTTATTGCAGAGTATTAACAAGCCATAGGTATAACAAAATTCTGTAGCAGTCTGTATGTAGGAAATCTGACCCAGAGATACATCACTCTCCAAATCTGAATCTTGATCCTTTTCCTTTTTTTCACTTTGACTCAATAGTCTTCTATCTGCTTGTTTCTCAGCCTTGAAGGTCCCATGGTTACAGAATGCTTCTGCCCTTAGGCATCTAAAGGGAATTTAGAAGTGTTTGATTGAAAGTATAGATAGATTTTGTCCTGGTCGCTGTGATCCCTGAGTGGCTGAAATTGCACCTGCCGGAAACAGGGTTAAAATTGAATATAGTGCTGAACACCAGCAGTGAAGAGAGTTTTTTTGCTTGTGTTTATTCCACCCTCCCCCTTCCTCCTCTTTTTTTGTGTTCCATAAGGGATTTTCCTGCTTACCAAGTTTTCTGGTTGTGGCTTGCATTAAGATATCAGTGGCACAGCCCAAAAAAATGTTTAAAGAAATATTAAATTATTTAAATTAAAATATTTCACCTAAAACTGAAATTCAAAGCATTAATCCATTTAGCCTGTTCTATCTGGAAAAGGCTGTCTGAAGGATAAGGAAATTGGTCCCCTTCTCTACCCCCCCCCTTTTTTTTTTTTTTTTTTTNNCCCCCCCCTTTTTTTTTTTTTTTGTTAAGGAGTGCATTCCCTTAAGCATCACCTCTGGAATTTGTGTGCCATGAGTCTGCAGAACAAGCATGAAAGCATCTAAAATGTGAGCCTTTCAATCTCTATCTGCTGGGTGTTCCATCTCATCTCTGTGCAAGCAAACCCATTATTATTCTTATTATTCAACTTATTCTTGAATGACAATTTCTAGCCACACCACTGATGAGGGATGCGAAAGGACCATGGTTTCCTACATCTACAGAGTTACCAAGTTCTCTAACCTCTGATTTCTTGAAGCTAAGCAGATCCTTCCTCGTCCATACCTCAAAGGCAGGATACCTGGCAACTTCATGAATAGTGCTGGGTTCTGTAATGAAAGGAAGGTAAAAAATAAATTGAATGAATGAATGTTTTATTCCTAGAAATTCCACAGGTTGGTTCTGAAGGATCCATTCAGGATTTGATTACTGAAGCTTTCAAAAAGATCAAGATCAATTGAGGTACTAATACTATTATAGAGTAATTTAATTGTAGGCCATTATAATTGCATGGACCATCACACTTTGCCATGAAATTAACTCAGGAATGCCCAATCTGTCAGATGTATAATCAGATGCTGAGAAACAGTATGATTTTCCCAAACCATAATTGAAAGGTGGTGACTTGTTTTCAAGGGGCAGCCTTTGCTGATCTTAGACAAATTCTGATGTTTTTATGTGATCTGAACAAACTGCAGAGATCTGGAAGTAATAGTCACCTTGCAAGGCTAAAATCCACCCTAAGTCAAAAATGGCTTTTCTTGCTATGTTTCCAATGGTTTGACACAAGGTTGAAATGTTGAGAATGCATTGCCACCTTATTTTACATTCTCCTCACCTTTCTTTTCAATCAAGCAGGGCTTCCAAAGATATCTCACAGTTAAACATTGCCATTCAATTTTACATCAGCTTTTCTATACTTTTCCTCTGGATGAGTTGGGCCTATCAAAACTGCTGTCAGACTTGTGTCCTTGGATCATTCTTCTTTGAAGGAGATGCACATTCCAACCTTTGCTATTTGGATTCCTTTTATTAAGAGTGACCCAAGCTAAATCTGTTTCTTTTCCCATGTTAATAAGGCCAGGACTCTGGGGGCTGCCTGCTGTGACCCAAAATCTCTGCCTCCTTGCTCTTCTTAATATATTAGCAGTCCTGTGGCTAACTAGGTATGTGGTAAACAATAACCTTTTTGCAGCTGAAAGCTGTTTCCTTTGATGCCTCACAGAGCTTTGGGTGAGTTTGAAGTACAAATTAAATAATTAAGAAGGGAAAAGAGAGAGGTAGAAGAACAGGATGGAGAAAGGATGAGGAGCGAGAAGGAGAGGGAGGGGGAGAGAGAGTATTCATATCTTTGATATGACCTTGAGAACTGCATTTTTGAATTAGTGCTATAAATTCCAACTCATTTTTGATGTACTAACTCAAAAACAAAAACAACCACCTATTATTTCCCTTCTGAGCTATTGCATGCTTGCTGGAAATTCATAAATGCAACACAAATGTAATAATTCTTTCCATTGTTGCTGTATAGTAAGTATCTTCTACATAATAAATAATGTAAGAAGTCTAGTATTCTAAAGAGCTTCTCAGTTAAAACTTGGGGCACTTCCTTAGGCACATAATAACATGCATTGCTTCCATTCTGGAGCTGGCAGAGTATGTGTGGAACATGTTGATTTGTTCCAATAGGAAAAAAAATGTGTAGCTAGGGTTGAATTATTAAGAGTCCTTGGTGTTCTTTGAGCTTGTTTGCTTGTTTGCAGGCATTTCATTACCAAACTAGTTATTTAAATTGTTATTAAATTATTAGTATTGAACTGATGCTCTGCTGGAGAAGGTTCTGCAGTAGAAGATCCTTGAAAAAACTGACCAGTTGAATCCCTGGCAAACTAAAACTGAACTGAAACTTAGTCACTCTTGGGAATGACCACTGGGCCATGAATGAAAGGAATGCAACTTTCCTGGTATACTTTCTTTACTTTCCAAGTGGGAAGTTCCAGTTATCGTTAATAAGAAAGAAGTCTGAGTACTTCAATATGGGACATTGTATAGTTCAGCACTCTCCATATTATCTCACAAACAGTATGTTATTTATTTGTTTGTTCAGTCATGGCTACCTAAGGCTTGGCAAAAGATGGGGCAACTGCCAGAATCCTGATACAGTGAATATTTTCTCCAATTACATAGAGGCTGCCAGAAACTGGATGGATCAAAAGAAGTAAAACTGAGGCTCAGGAAGACTGGATCACTGCTTACCTAGACATCTTTGGATTCTCTGGTGACCTCTCCTCTTGATCTGTAAGGGATTTCATTCTTTGGAGGAGCAGGTCCATGACCAGTAGGTTATTCTGGACTTACAACTACTACCATAACAATAGGTGAATCTGTGGCCAGGATGCCTTTACCTTGCTATGCCTAGTGCCATAGTTGAAGTCCTACTTGAGGTGGAAAGCTTTAGGGATGGTAACTCATGCCCTCATTATGTCTCATCTAGGTTACTGTAAATGCTTTATTTGGGGCTGCCCTTGAAGTTTATTGGCACAAAATGCAGGAGCTAGGTAAGTGCCATGGAGCAAGGTAACACCTTTTTTGGGATGCTGCACTGACTATCAGTTGTAATTTTTAAGATGCCAGTTAATCTAAGCCTAAAAAGGGATAGACCCAGGAGAATTGTGTTAATCATTTTTCTGGAAGGGATCGACCCTTTCTGTTCAATTGGCTCAGGAATAGATACTGGGAGTTCACCTTCTGTCAACCTTGCAAGGTAGTCCAGATAAAAAGGACACTGCAGACTTCCGGTTTGTAAGGCTTTGGTGGCGGCAGGAATCCACGATCATGCATGGTTCCTGCTGCACTCGCTACTGGAGTGCCCCCGATCCAGCTGGATTTGGGGGCTATAGTTACCCCGTAGAGGTAACTGAAGATAGGGGAGACT